>JABUQX010117792.1:0-18608 GCA_015478945.1 Trachelipus rathkii
CTAGAGTCATCTATTTGTTAATAAGAGTTATTCGAGAAGCCATAGAAGAAATCAGAGATGCTGGACAACAGACAGGCGTAGAAAGCCGCATAATACCTTCGATGGAATTTGATATGAATAAGATGAGATGGAAGAATAATATGTTAGTGATATATAATATATACTATTGAGCTTTAAATAATAATACTAATAATATACATATATACTCACAAATACTTTTATTAAGTAGAGCTTTATTTATATCTACTACTATATTATTACGTATTATTTACCTATATATATTATTATAATATATTAATTATATAATATATATTAATATATAAAGCTATATTTATATATAAATTATATTATATATTAATATATTATTATATTAATATATTATTATATTAAATATTATTATTTTATATAAAATAATATTATATTAAATATATATTAATATATATATATATATATATATATATTAATATTATATATATATTATATTATTAATATATTATTATATATTATAATATATATATATTATATATATTATATAATATTATATATTATTAGGGATGTACCGTATACGTATACGGTTCGGTTTGATAATCGATGCACATTTTTTTTGATGGTATTTGTATACTGTGTTATTAAAATGGCCGATAACTATAGTTCACGAATACATATTGTATGAAAAATTTGGTGTGACCAATCTCTCTGTTTGAGAAAAACTATCTCTGAAAGATTCACAAATAAATTTTAATTATAAGATCTAGTATCGATATTAATTGATTAAGACTTAAGTACCAAGTTATTGTTTTTTTTTTTTTTTTTCCTCGATTTTCCTATTTTTACTTGGTTGGATTCTCTAGTTCGGTAAAAATTTTATTCTCAACATTCATATGGGATTTTAGCAGTTAAATATATTGTGAACCGCTATTTGGACAGCCCTTGACTTTACTTTAATATATAATTATAATTTTGCAAATTTAATATAAAATTTAACAAGTTATTTATATATTTTACTTAACTATATTATTTTAAGTTAGATTAGTATATTTTAATATATCATTCTTTTTTTTTTTTTTTTTTTTTGTACGCAATTTATTCGTGAAGAGATGTATTTATTGTGAGTAGCTTAGTGAAGATGTCCCTTTTAAACCTTCTTTCACCTATGAGATTACTATCATGAAAATTTTTGGTTTTATTAAAGAATATTTAAATTTTTATAAAATGTTAATATAAGGAGATTATTTTCACATCTGTTTCTTATCAGAAATTCCTAGTAGTCTCTTAGCCAGTTCAAAGTATGAAAGGATATTATAAAATTTCCTATCTTATCTTACTTTGTGTTGGGGTGTGGTGGTTGTATTTTACTATTTTAGTTTGAAGTGTAGTAGCCTCGTGGTAATATGGTCGTATTGATTATTCAGTATTTCTTTGAATGTGGGCAGTTAAGGCTTTAGTTTTGAGTATTTGTGGTAGATGCGGGTGCACGTATGTGCGTGTTAACTTGTAGCTTAAGATTTATGTTCCAGAGCGTAGGTTCTATATTATTTTACATATATTATGCTGTGTTAAGTTAATTCTACTTTGAACCAGTTTGCTAAACACTCCATAATATATGGCTTATCTGCACTCTACAGTAATCTGTTAGTCAATTATAATTCCAATATGGACAATGCTATGTTCTATCAGCGTACCGCTAATGTCTATGTGATGAATTGTGTATGCATTGACTGTTTCTGAATGGGAATTCTATGTATGATACCTACATCATTGCCTCTAAGTGAATTATAATTTTTCTTTCTATATCTTTTACTACTCTACAGTAAATATACAATGTAATTATGATGTTTATAACAGTATATCGTATGCATCAATTAATCGAACTAACTGCAATGGTCTGTTCTGAGTTACATATTATTATATATAAATTTATCTAAGTTTTTGATTAGTTAATAGTGCCTGAAAAATGCTATGGTATTAAAAATAAATTAATAAACATATTCCTATAGAGCAGATTAAGATCTCGAATAGAATTATATCCAATCAGAAATGATAATCTATATACTATACTAAATTATCGATCACGTATCTAGTAGAGCCTGATATAAGTACGATTACCTGTTCTTACGAAAACTTTCCACTAACTATAAATAATATATCTGCTTATTTTACTTTATAACGCTTAATAGCGCTGAAATATTAATACCTAGGTGATCTAGATCTGAGCACAGATAACTTTAAAGTTATAATTATTCTCACTTATCACAATACAAAGAATTTATATTACTTCGCGCTATATCACTTAATTATAAACATAGGCCGAGGTGAGTACTATTATTACAGGATTATTTCATAGGTTATGCACTATCTATTATTCTCTTTTAAGATTTAACCTATATATAATTATACTTAACTTTCTCATATTCACAAGACTGTTTTATATTCAAATCTTTCATCATGTTCAGATTGAATACTTAATAAATAACTGGGACACTAGTGATATTTAGGATCCTCTTCTTATTTAACTGTTGGGCATTAATAAGGTGAGTATAATTATTTAATTCAAATGTTTACTAATTTAACATTTACAATAACTGAATATGATTATATTGAGTTGACGAGTATTCTTCTCGGTTAATACTACTTTTGATTTATAGTATATTGGGGCCAGGATAATTGTATACAATTACCGAAATATCATTATTACATGTAATTGTTATAAGGAATTATTTTTAATTTATAGTATTATTCGTCATTAATTAACTATAGTACATTTCAATTATATACTAAATACAAATATACTGAATATATGTGTCACTCAAAAAATATCGGATAGTACAGAAATACACTTATGGTCGTACAATTTAATAATTAATTAATTTCTAAGTACATAGATAAATTAACAAACTCTACTATAACGTACTATACTATTTACGCTGGTTATTCAGTTCACTTAATACCAACCTCTAATAGGCTAATAAATTACATATAGTTTCTAATTTAAGTGTAGAATTATCTATACATATAAACTATCTACTTATGATCATCAAACTGCTTAATAGTGAAAAACTGCTTGCAGCTTGCCGCATACCTATTAATTAGTGCCTTATTCCTGATAATAAAGGAAGCTATTATTAAATATTCTTTAATATTAAATTTAAAATTAATCGTATAAATAAGAATTATTAAAATTTTATAATTAATTATATATAATGACATTTATATAATATTATATATATTAAATGCCATATAAATATTATTGTAATATTACCTAACTACATACCCGTAAATTGAATTTTATCACTCTTTACATATAATGGTGGGGTATCATTAATAATCTGACTTAAACAATGTCACCTTTAATATCACTCTCTATTAATTATTAATAACTAATTATAATTTACTCTCAAAACAATTTCATTATTGCAATTAATTACAATTTCTTCAACTTAAACGCTCTTTCTCCGATATATATATTGCGTAGTTTTTTTTAAATATATTTAATTTCCCAATATTCACTTATTTATTTGAGTAATAATCAGAGAAGTTATCCTGTAAAGTAACTTGATGTAGAGACGCAGAAAGCGGGTATTGATAGTTTATAGATAGAGCCCATATAATCTATGAAAAATGCACTTGTTCTTTGCGGAAAGTGTAAAGTGCGGATATTTTTATAAGCCGGTATTCGATAGAAAACGGATCGGGTCACATGTATATTTAAATGAAAGGTGTCTCCACTATACGATAAGTGTAACTATAGCTTATATATTTATGATTACTATACTATTAAGATATTTTAGATCGAGCGTTATTCAAGAAGGAGATTTACTTGCTAGAATATTAGACAATTATATGTGAGCGAACATATTAGTATTAATATTATACTAAATATATATATTATATAGTATATATAAACTAGTATAGGGGGCTATATATATTGTTAGCAGGATATTATATATATAGATCAGGCAATAGAATCCATTATATCTTCTTGGCGCAAGAAGCGCACAGCGAGTAGGGCATGAAATAGAGATACGTTTACGGAATTGATAGTCAACTATGGCTCATTTGCAAGTATAACAGATTAAGCTAATGTTGTAAGTGACGGCCTTCGTTTACAAAATAGAGGTTACATGTGAGTAAGATGGTAAGAGTAAACCACATGATAAGTTTATTTCATGGCGGTCTCACTTGGTAACGGAGGTTTTTGGGTATTCGTAAGTTATGTATGTGTGCGTGCGTACTTCGTGTGTTACTCCGTAGGGTTGATAAGGTAACATAAGGAGTTCTGCTTTAACACAACGTAATGTTTTTAGGTTGACGCGAGAGCCTTGGTCAAAATCAAAACAATGGGTAGCTGTTGAAATCAAGTCAAATTGCGATAAATTGACAGGAAGGACTGATTACAAATGTCATGTGTAGCTTGCATCCTGCTAAACCTGGGTGTAAATTCTGTGCATGTGTAACAAAAGGTTGAAGAGGAGGCTTTTGTGTCATTGCCGGTTGGCATTCGTCTAGACCCGAACATGCTCACTGATGTTCTGATTTGATCAAGCGCAAGTGGAAATAATTTTGCTTCGAATCAGTTTTCCTTCACACTCTTGTGTAGACTGGGTTATACATTGTAACAACAGCTTTCCACATGCCCCGTCCAAAGAAATTAATCTCTAAGGGGTCGTGTAGGTCGGATCTGATGATCTAGCAGGCAGGGCATACATATAGGTGCCCAAACTCTCTTCTTACTCATCTGTATCAGTCTATAGACTCCTGTTCAGTGTGCCGTCCAGTATTGGGTGACTGAACGTGCCTGGAGCAAGATCATGTTGGAACCACTGTTCTGGGCGGTCGCAGGCGCTATAGATAATTTGTACCAATGGCATGGGATTGACATGCGGAGCTTCTTTATGGAGTAGTTGCTGAGAAACGCAAGACATCAAACGGTGATGAAACTGAAATAGAGGATCGCCGGACGCTAGATAATCCTCAAGAATTCCACACCAGAAATGATTCACCGGTGTAAATCTTTCACCTGGTGAATCTGAGTGAACAAGTTTGCGATGCCTGTGGATTTGTCATCGTTCTATAAATATAGTGGCTTGTTACTATATACTTGCTGTTTGTAAGATATGCCATCACCGTTATAAAGCCACCACTAATCGTAAATCAAGACTGTGCGGAAAGTGCAAAATTTAAATTCGATGCCGCTTTTTTGCTCGGGAACCACACAAACGAGGCGAACAAATCGCAACGGGGTATGTTGAAAGTCCGTTTGCGGGCCCAAAGTCCCTGTAATTTTCTGTAGGTGATAATTGCATGGAAGCTTATCTAAATAGCTCTTTGATCTCAGACCAAGAACCAACAAGAACGACAAGAGTTTTAAGAGAAAACCTCATGGCTAAGGTAGATAGAAGACAACTGAGGGTCTAGTCGACGGCAATCGCATCTCTCACGACTCCGTCCGTTATCCAACAAGGTACTCATGTGACAATGCTCCATCTCGCTATATCGCGTCTTCCCAAATCAACTTACGGGCTGACGGCGGGTACACATATTATCATTCGTAGGCGCGGATGAAGTAGATCGACATCTTGGCGTGTCGGGCTAGCATTTCCTGGTCAGTGAACCGTGGCTTCTTCCGGTACAATCGCACAATACTGCAGCATGTCGCACTCATTCGTTCCCCAATTCATCGTTCTCACCCCCGCCACAAGTACGACAATATATCACCAAAAGCTCCGCTATACTCAGGCAAGTAATGCTAAATAAAATGAGACCCCACATTCGTTCTACAATCGTATGTCTTTCAAATACGTACTCGAGCATCCACCGCTGAACGACAACGGAGTATAAACCGTTATGTTCACGACCACGAATTTCCGAACGTGAAGCGTTGAGAGTGCGACAACACATGTATACATCCGCCAACACACACATTTTACCAAATGAGTATCATCCTAATATTCTGTCCCGCGCTAAACCTCCCCAATGCGCTAATATAAACATATATAAGCGTGTATCTGACTTTAATCGGAGGTCCGTAAACTTTTGAAAATCGAAATGTTCACTACTGTATACATATAGTTATTACACAATAGATATTATCGTTTGTTCATTCGACTAAAATTTTGTTGCGAACATGAATAAAAACAATAATAAATAATAATATATTATAATCACTATACATTAACCATACTAGAAACAGAGTACTTAATTTATTCTACTTTGTGATCACTATTTTCTCTATTATAATTTCAATAATTATTTACCCTGTAGTAGACCTAGATATTCTGTGTATTTCAATTCCACTCTTACTCCATCCACTTTACCTATTACTCTTCATCAGACGAGTTCACTATGCCTTATTACTCATGGATATTACTTATTTCAATATTTTAGAATTCGAGGTTTTAGCATGAAGTATTCATCTTTAATGCCTGATAAATACTATATAGAACATATAATGAATTAAGAGTTGGGGTAGGACACCGGAATTAGGAATTTCTGCTCCGGTATTATGTAGGAAGAAATATAATATGAAGTGGTTTTATAGTTCTATTCACATTATCGTGGTTACGACCTATACGCATCTAGTTAGTCATATATTCTCTATTAGTTCACTCTTTAATAACTACGCAATTTAACTACATTACAACATATACGAGTATGGTTATATGGATAGGTATAGCAGCGCATATCAAAATAAATATTGATATCACTATTAAATTAATCTAATATTACCGAATGATGATCAGAAGGTCGTTACATACTGATCACTTTCATAGAATTATACGTTTTCTTCTTTATATAAAAAAATTATTATAGTCTTATAGAAGTTTTATTTATATTCATATTTATTTTTAAAATATAATTATCAATTTTTTTTTTTTTTTCTTTACTTTAAATTAAATAAATAAATTACTTACTATCTTAATAGGAAAAAATAAACGTAACTGGAATTCATATCTCTTTTATCAAATAACATTTTACTTCGCTATTATATTACTATTACAGAGTCTAATAGTTACTTTTATATCTTGTAAAATACTTATTAAATATAAAATATAATAAATATTAATTAATATAAAATAATAATATATATTAATATATATATTATATATATAAATAATATTCACACTTTTAGTTTTCTCATCATGTACACTTATAAGTATTAAACATGAGCATATATTTCTATAATATAAAATACAAAATTCATCTCTGGGTTTGTCGCTTTGATAATCTTAACTGGACTGTTAGTAATATTATATTTAAAATTAGGTTTCTAAAAAAATTATTACTGTAGATATTCATAAAATTTTATTATAAAAGGTTTATTTAATCACTGTACACCATTTAGATTAGATTAATATTAACGAAGGAGTAATCATTGTTTGATTTGTAAGTAATTATGGCTAAGTATCTTGTTTACAAATATTCATTACATATAAGTAACATTTTATTAATATATGTTATAGAAATTAAAATTAAAAAATGAAACTTATTATCAGTTTGAGTACATTTAGTGTAACATTTATATTAAAAATTATGATATTATATAATTATATATTATAATTATGATTCATACATTATATATATATGATCTATTTATTAAGTAAATTTTAATGGAAATATATTTAACTACTTTAAATCCAGATTCCCTTTACTCTCCTTTTTAATCTATTCATATTCTATGTAGATAACTTCTAACGTTAATACAAAAATTACTCACTACAGTCAAGGTACTACGTCTATACTACATATGTTTATAGATTAGACAGAATAATTACATTGTAATACATACAAACATAAATCTTAAATGGGCCTATCAAACCACTCATTAAAACACATAAAGATACAAAGACCTAGGGAAATAATCAGAGTTTGGGAACGACCGGAGTAAATTTAGTCTCATCTACACCCAAGGGCGGACGAAGAATAATAATATGTATAAAAACGGATTTAATCGAAAAAATTAACGAGCTATTCATAGTCAGAGATATGTTAATATGTATAGCATCTACGCTAAATATATACATTCACCTTCTTGCTTATGATGGACTAATTTTAAGTGACAATAATTCGAGTTCAACCGTATAGGTCTTTAAAGTATTCACAAAAGTTATAAAAGCCTAGTCGCTCCAATGATATTGGTAGATAACCTGTGTTGATTGTAACATTAGATAAAGTATATAACAGCTGGCGAAGATACTTGCTTTTCTAGTCTTTCTCGTATCAATAAATAGTGTGAGTTTGATCTTATATATCCCTAAGAACACTATTTTATTTAGTCAGAAATATAATACAATAGACAGTGTATTCCTAAATTTAAATTGTATTTCTTAATCAAATTCTAAATTGAATTTAAGATTAAGTTTTCAAAGGGGTAGATAAGTCTAACTAAGTATATGGAACTCACCAATTTGGGCTACCATACGAACTAGACGAAAATAGCACTAGGATATTACGGCTCCCAAGGGGATTGAGCAAAGTAACTGAGCCTCATTCTATCGATTAGATGTTTATTAAAAATTTCGAAAGGTTCGGGTTTGCAATTCCAAAAAGGTGGCGATCAAAGGGGAAGATATAAGCTACCACACTTGAGGTAATTCTATAGTAATATCTTTATAAACATATACCGGGGTCATTAGTTAATAGAACGGTCAGTGGAGTAAAGCACAGGAAATCAGACCATGTCTGAAGACTAATGACAAAGTGCCACAGTGGGAAAAGGATAAGTTTAGGAGGGGGCGATGTCGATCAATTTACTTTAAATTGTTTGCTAGTGTTCTTATATGAAAAAATAACTAATTGACAGAGCGATCACTTCTGGTACTATAGATCTTTGGTCCGCGGGAGTTCATAATTAAGATTCGCTCATAAGTGAAATGGAGGAAGTGAAGGGAAGAATCATTTATGCAAGAGGGTTGAAGGAACAGACAAATTCGTGCGTCGCAATCAAAGCTATGTTTTAGACACACTATACTTAACATTCTTTATAAAATAAGACGCAATATAGTACCCAGCTCACGTTTAACACTTAACACATATTATGAGAGCAGTGATCTTATCGTATCTTTCATAAGACAGCGTATATATACTTGATAATACCATCTTTCTTCCTATGCTCTTTTTCGGAACGGTTTCTCGTTGTACTGCTTGTCAAGTGCAGAGTTCATGGGTTGCGTGATATCCGGGTGAACCTCTAAAATAGATAATAAGTTTACATTCGCAATAAATTACAAAACTGGCGTCTTGTGGCATCATACTTAGCGTAAATTATGGCGTTTAGATGGAGAGTTTCGTGAAAACCATCGTTGGTCCGCGTGTCTATACAGAGACACTTGGACGTTTTCAAGGCCTATCAGAACAGGTAATTTCATGCTTATACTTACATATTCGTTGATCACATATACAAGTATTAAATAATTAATTAATAACTATAAAATAATGGTTATAAAATACTCTAGTATAATATAAGAGATGACTGACAAACTAGGGTTAGGCGATATTATTTAGAGTAGAGGGTTGTCACTGTTGGTACTTAAGAATCATCACACCTCCTGTATCCTTGGATTTAGGGGATTCCATGGCCAGTGAGAGGCCTGGTGCAAACAAACTGTTAAAAGATTATCAAAATAACAATATAAAATGGTTCATAATAAGGAATTACCTTAGAGCATAGCTGAAACTCACATACAACTATCGAGATGAAAGCTCGGCAACAGCAGATCCGACGGGAAAGCCACTCGTTCTACAGCATGTCATTTTCTAATATATAGGGCGGGTTCATAATACTCGAGAGGTAATCTTTGAGCTATCGCATGACTAATTAATAAAAATAAAAACAAATATAAAAAAATAAAAAAGAGAGAGAGATCGAAAGAAGAATGGAATCAGACTTTATCTCATACAATCCCTGAGCTAACAGCAACTGATTATATGAACGCATGGTGAAGCTTGGGTCTGAAGAACAATGAAACACCATCAGGTGGATTACTTAGTGTTGGTTAAAATAATTTAGTTTGCAATATTTATATATATTAGTAAGGTAGATTCAGATTATTATTGAATTCTTTTTAAAATATTCTTTAGAATGGAAAACTTTGTTTGGTTGTGAATCTGGCTTCTAGACTTTAGATAAAAGTGTTTCACCAATAGTAACTACAATCCATTGTATGATCCATTCATAAATAGTTACCTTTCAAAACTTTGTCTTCACTTTTAAACAAAATCTTTTAATAGAGCATTAAATACGATAGATTTTACAATAGTTATCAAAACGAAAAATGTTTTAATAACTTATCCTCTTCTAGAAGTCACTATGCTGTAAATAGAGGAGATGGTTGCTCTCGTTATTTTATTAAAGCCGAGTGAGGATGTCCTGTCTTTTAACAGAAGAGGTATGCACTTATTCATGCGGTGCGCTTATGAAGAATGGCCTAATTTGGTTATGGGTTCCTTATTATTTATTACTTGGCAGTGAGATTGCATGCGCAAGGAGTGAGAATATTAATTTCAAGCACTACTCCTTCCAACAGTCATCGTTATTAATGAGTGAGAGCCGTATTTCATAACTACGTGTTAATGTCTAATAGGTAATAATTTGTGTAAACTCTACCATACCAACACTGGAATCAGTCCTCTTGCTGAGAAACGCTGAGCTAAAAGTTTTTTAGTGTTTTGTGCATCACAAAATTTTGTGATATTGTTATAGAACTTATCCTCTAGCTGTAGAAATGAGCTAAAAATATCTATTTTAGTGTTTAAGTATATTTGACTTGAAGACCTGGACTCAATGATCTGATTGGAGATAAATGCTGTTTTTTTTACATATCTAGTTTAAACTTTTTAATCTTGTTAGTTTTTTAATGAGTGTTCTCTATATATCATAAATTATATATATATATATATATATATTATTTTAAGCTTAATGAATAAAGTTATATCATTTCTCTGTAAATAATGTGGGGGAATCATGGTTTAGATTACATAAGTATACAGGTCTACGCTAGCTAAATATATAATTATGTAATAGACTTATATGAAATTGCAAATTTATTATGTCTATTATTTTAGTTAAATATTAAATAAGATATGAAATATAAAGGGAGTATCTATTAAAATTAATATACCATGTAACGAAGATAATGTATTAAATAGATTAAAATTAAAAATAAATATATAAACCACATATCTTAGGATAATTTTATTAAAATAACTTACTTGACAAATACCAATGTACAAAACAAACAAATGTCAATTAATGTATCATACAGTACTTTATGTTTGTTATACGGGGAGAAATGGTCAACTTCTTGAGTCTTCGACTTATCTTGTGCAACACAAGTTTATATATTATTGGAGCGTGTGGTTACTTCATAATATAATGGGATTAAATTATTATAGTACTCGTATACGGTAACTCTACCTTCTGGTAATCGCACCCGTTAAAAATAACAATAAGACGTAATGACTACGGGTATACGTATAAAGAGACCTGTTATACACTGGTATCTCGGTAAAAAACATAAAAAGCTAACTCTAAAAATCTAAGTGTACAGCACATTTATTACAGTTTATTAACATTAAAATCATAGCTTACATACCACAAATAGGTAATTAAAAGAATTACAATAAGCTAGATCCCTTGAGTTTAGCTAAACAAAAACTATGAAATATTCAACATGGCTACCGAATAAGGTATACAAAAAAGTTCAAAAGGTATAATAACAAAAAACGTACCATATGTAGGGATATAAAAGAGAAATAACGGTTGATGCTATAACAAGCATATATATAATTACCATATACACATAAAATGGGCTAGGGATACGAATAGAAACATGACTTGGAGGCATTTATAATAATGAGTAGAGTGAGTGAGACTTACGGGAGTTCGAAATAAGAGGGGTAAGGCAGAGATGTACGTGGAATCTATACGGTGAAAGATATCTTGCAATGGAGATGAACTGAAAATTTATAATTAAATAATCACGAAGAATAAGAGAGGAAGAATAAGACAAAATAGAGTTTATGTTTGGCTGGGTCCTTGTTTTTAGAGTTAATATAAAGAAGTAAGATCACAGAACAGTGATTTGAGAGTAGAAATAGACAAATTATTTATCTTCATCGCTACTTCGTACGCTCACTTCTTACGCAGTCACTACTCATCTCCTGCTCTATTATCTAGCCTCTGCTATTCATTTATCGTCTCTAATCGGCTCTGCTACAGTTCATACCTTAGTCATCATCATACGTGAATACAGTCTTGCTACATCTTGTATCTCTTTCTTCAGCTACTTACTTACTCTATCATACATTATATCTTTTACCGGTCTCTTCTCTGTTAGTTCTCAGACTGATTGTTTAGTTATGATTGTGATAGTATGAGATACGAGAAATTTGGTTATACGACTTGTATGAAGTAAGTTAATTCTTTGATAAAATTTCAATAATGACAACCGCTCAAACGGTATAGTGTGATAATCTCTCGTTCATATAAGGGCACGCTTTTATTCTATCTGATATGAGGTGGACAAAAGCGTAACTAAAAGGAGAAAGCACTGATTAAAAATATGAGTATACTCAGGTTAACATTTAAACACCATAGAATACAATTCTATTATACAGTAGTAGATAATGCCGGGATAAATCGCCAGTTTTCCAAGACTCATGTATAATATATTTGTCTCACTGTGCGTTTGTGTACATTACAAAATTATAATAAGTCATCTACAACACAGATTAATATGATGAGGTTGAAAACATGAATTATGATTAGATCAAAGGTGTAACGTTGACTATACACAGCTCATAAAAAAGTTATACCTACTGACGTTTACGCTAGAGACTAACTATGATGCAGAACTTTTAGTACAGGCAGAATAAGATTTAGTAGGTAATTGATTTTTATTAGCAGAGAAAAATAAGAGGAATCATTAGACGAAAACTAATAGTTTTATATTCAAATCATGTGACAACTAAATCTAGTTAGTTAGACTAATAAGGGGCGTAAGGTAAATTCAAGACATTATTAACCTTCCTCGAGAGTAGAAAGATAAACGTACCTATGGCGGAGAGAATCAGGGGTTATATAACAAATATACGCTAAGGACAATAGTGTTGTAGATAAAAAACAGAAATTTATGAAGTGATTCTCATATTATTTAGCTCGACTTCGTTAACGCTCTATTCTTCTCAATCAACAATTATATCATTGCTTATTATACTCCTGAGTAGGTTCGAGTGATTGTATGCAACCGTTTTGAGATTTCTTGAGCTATCACTTAATGGAATATTTATTATATTAAATACTACTGTGTGCGTTGATAAAAAGTCCTTCATGTATCTATTTAATGTAAGTATATAATTATAGAAAAGATTATTTATAATATATATAATATATAATATTAATACTAATAGATATATTATACTATAGAAAGTCAGAGTGATGATAGTTAAAAATAATATACGGTAACGTAATAAATATATAATCAAATTAATTTTTTAGTCGTATAACTATTATATTAAAATATTATAAAAGTTATTTGAAATTTTCCAAATACTAATTCTTAAAATAATCATTTAAAAGTTGTTCAGCTTTATTATAGTTAACTGATTTACTATGATTATTAATAGTATATATATATCATAATGGTCTGATCTGTTGTGATATCAAAAATTAATCACAATGTCTTTATTTCTTAGATGGTAAAATGTGAGTATTCTTATGTTTAAATAAATTGTTAAATGAGCAGGTGGTTAATGAGGGTGCATGAGACAGGAGATTCTTACGAGATTCGTTATTTGCTTTGTAAAGTACATAGATTCAGAATCTCATTTCTAAGTATAGTATAATTCACGTGCAACTTGTAATTAACAAGATAGACTGGAGACACGTCGTAATTGAATCCCTCTATAAAAGTGTATAATAGATAGGACCGTGTATACAATCATCAGACATGTGATGTAACACGTGCCAAAGCTCTGTGAGCTATCACCGTCTGTTATCACAACGTGTTCAGCATTTTAATTCGTGTGAATTCTAGCGAAGAATACACTTCCAAGGATAATTAGTGTAGTATCTACTATGTCGGAGTTACATATTAAATCCTTTATTCTATGGCTTTTCAGTTAATTTGTCAAGATTTGTTGCTCATTTGACTTGATCACAGAGTATTGCCTTGCCAATGGTGGAATGATACTCTTATTTACCGCTTATATTTGAATAGCATATAAGAAAACAATAATGAAGAGGTATTAGTAGTGGAGTTGCATATATTCATTTATTCTAGTGCGTTTGGTACCACAAAGAAAGGTTGTATCATAAATAACAGAATGTAGGTATTTTAATGAAAGAAAGGCAAGTCAAGATAGGCAGTGATTGTAGATTAAGCGGAGTATAATACAAATGATTGACGTGATATTTGATTGCTATCTACGTATAGTGTATATAATAATTGAAAAACCTTCTATTGGCGTCAAACAATCATCAGAGATATGGGATTTGGGTTGAGAGATATGGGCATGATGTTTACATATCTATGATAAACCTATTCATCTTTTTAGTGTAGATTGTATGGGCAATGCTGACAGGATTCACTTAAGATAAATATTATTTGATAGTAATGCGAGAACCAGTGTAAAAACGAAAATTGCATATAGTTTAAGGGATAGATTGGAGCAATCGGAAGTGTGAAGTGAGAGGACTCACATTCCCTAAAGGATTATTTGGACACTATTTCTGCGTTAAGAATAGATTTCAATTCATTAATTTATGATATTTCATTTGATACCTCAATAGATACTGTCCAGTTAGATTTCATTACGAATATTAATCCTCACATTAAAAGCCATACTATTTAAGATATGACCATTATCTTGAGTTAATTACACTATGGCCATAGAGATTACACGAATGATGTGGGTGTTATAGATGCACGAAAATTCAATACACACATACAAGGGATAATTATATCTAATTGGACTATGTATAAATTTCTCACAATATTAATATATACTATCATTGATTTTAGTTACTTTTAACACAAAAGTTTCTGTATTATCTACTCGATTGTGCTTATACAACAGCAAATTTTGGATAAGTAGTATGCAGAGGTGGACTAAAACAACTGTCACACGCCTTATAAGGAGAGACTACAATTAAAACGCATGTTAGATTTGAATCTTGTATTCATTGTGTACACACTTTATAGTAAAGAAATGGATAAAATTAAAATTAGTAGGTGAGAGTTTGTGTAAAAATCTTCGAATCGAGATAGTTGGCGACAGAGACTCTTTATGAAGTTCTGTAGCGTAATGTGTGTAAGATATCTCTCATATTGACCAATATGGTGATAACGAATTTGGCAATAAAGCATAGGGATTAGTGATTTAGTCAGAAGATTTAATCGATACAACAGTAACTTGGTAAGATATAAAGCTAAAAGCAGGTAAAGTAACGAGAATATTACAAAATCTTAGCGATAACTTTCTATGATAACATTGAAGTGTATACTATATTAATTTAACAAAGAATGAAAGTATAATCAAAGAATATATGTAATTATTTAAGAGTGCTTATGAATAGTTCTCAATTCGCCCATTGAATTATTTCAATTAAACGGTATTATTTGATTGCCTCTTGGAGAATGTCTATTATAATATTATAATCAATAGGTTAAATAATAATCGACCAGTAGTAATAACTATTTGAAACATTCTTGCATTGTAATAAAAATATTGAAAAGAGATAGTTAATACTTTAGGCTAACAGAGAAGAGCGAGGAAACCAGCAAAATAATTTATAGGATTGATAAAGTACAACAGAGCTATTGAGTGATAAAGTAGAAAGATTAATAGATACGATAGATCAAAAGGATTAATGAAAATATTTAAGTATTTCGTATATTCCTTACGTAAATGATCTGTATAACATTAAACAAAAACGTAGTGTTAATTATTTGAGCACTAAGAGTTAATAAGAGGTTTCAACATATTAGAATAAAGTATAAATATATTAAATTAAAAGACATTTTATTAACCATATAGAGAGAGAGAGAGTCTTTTAATAATTACTTATTAACGAAAGGAATATATATTTTATCGTTAACTAGTTAAACGGCAAACAATTATTCTTTAAATTCTTACTAGTCACTTCGACGTGATACGAAAGATCCCAGATTTTTTAATTGCAAGTGTTCGTTGTGAAGGGATATAATTATTATCATAGAGTTACCCTATCAGTAAAACTTGACCTTATATTATGAATGGCCTCAAGAGAGAGGAATTATAGGTCCACAAGCCATAGATTCTTTGCCTGAATGAACACGTCAAACTTGAACATGCATTTAAAGGTAATTTAACAAGTTTTTTTATTTATAACTAATTATCTATTTTTTAAGTGCAAATTTATCTACTATTATATACTTAAATATTACAAATTGATATTTCTAAATCGTTACTAAATAAATTTCCAAAAACTTTCGGAACATCAGCAGAGGATTAAGGCAAGAAATTTTAATGCAATCTCTTATAGTCTCAAAAATAATATATAATTTATACACAATATACTTAATAATAAATTAAAATTCATTATTATTCCTAAAACATAATTTTATATGCTCTCTAAGTCTCAAAATGCGTTCAATAAGTTTAGCATGCTCATTGAAATAGCTCAAAATTTAAGCTAAGGTACATTATTGCTACACTCCCTTAATGATAGGTCAGAAAGTGTTTATCCAAACCTAACCAACACTAAGTCACTGTAATAAGAAGCCGCCTAATATTTAATTAAAGGATTTTCATCTTAAGATTAATGACATTTAACTCGCTAGGGGAGGTGCAGTACACTGATTATAATGTTGACTTCCGACGCAGGCTTATGAAGCAGCCCTTCTTGAATTTGAAACAAGCATTTCACGATATTAACATCCAATCGATTTTAATCGTCAATCCACTGCTTTTTGCGCAGTTAAAATACTCTGTGAAACACAAAGTACAAAACCGGTAAAAAAATAAATAAATAAATAAATATTTTTTTATCAGGTTCTATTTCTCAACAAAGAAATATATACAGTTCAATATTTTAAAAAAAAATATTTCATATAAAAAAAAAATGTAATATTCTCATAATAATAGTTATACAATTGTTAGATGATAATTAATATGTCAAAATTTCATTTAAACACTTATATAAAACACAACACTCGACCTTTGAATATTTACATCATACAACTTCCTCTTTTCAAACTATATAAATTACTGAAAAAAAAATAAAACGAGCGACTCGTGACCCCTGAGAGGTGTCGCTGCGCTCTCGCTCCTCAAACCACAGGCATACACATACATAAAAGAATAGGCCTAAATATGAAGCAATTGTACTAAAACACAAGTAGTGCAACCATACTTTCATTTAACGTTTATCTTGATTATCGTAACATTTTACAAAAGTTCAGAACATATCAGGACAGGACCTTGAATTTCAGGACAAAATCAGGTTTATTTCCAAATCTGGTAATTCCTGATAAAATCAGGACATCTGGTCATATTATTTATCATTGGAATTTCTTATTAACATAATTTCATAAAAATTTAGAGAAAAAAATCAAATTCCTCTCTCTCTCTCTCTCTCTCTCCTCTCTCCTCTCTCTTCTCCTCCCCCTCCTCCTCTCTCTCTCTCCATCTTCCTCTCTAATCTCCATCTTCTCTCTCTCATCCTCTCTCTCTCTCTCTCATTGAGTTAATGAAGGAGTGTCAGAACTCTGAAGGAAAGGAATGTGAGTTTGGGCAGAGGTGAGAAGAAAGGTGCATAATAGGAGTGAATGGTGGGGTTTTGTGGGAAGGAAATGGTTGTGGGCCTGACCTAGGGAATGAACAAAGGGTGGGTTATTGTCCTTGATGAGCTCGCACTTAAGGGTCTAAGGAAAGGTAAGGGGGGGGGAGTAGCTTTTCTTTCGACTTAAGTCATGCTCTTCTATTTAACTATTATATTTCCATGCATTGAGCACAATCTACTCTTATCATTGAGAATTGAAGGGAAAATAAAGAATATATATATATATATATATATATATATATATATATATATATATACTATATATATGGGGATATATATATATTATATATATATAATATTATAAACTATATATATATATATATTATATATATATATTAATATTAGGGTAGGTCGACAACAAAACCGCAAACTGCGTAATGTTGGGGTAGTTGAAGGAGATGGAAATAAATGTCCTCCTAGAGTTTTAGAGAAATCCAATAAGGGGTTGCTTGCGGAAATCGAATCAAAGTTATTTGGTTATACTTCAAACAATGATATATATTAATCCGACTGATATGTTGGTTTTTATCATGGATGTGTATGTGAAGGTATGATTCCATTCAAACCTTATTATTTACGAATGGTAAAGAGTAAAAAGAAACACAGTTCATCATTATATATATTGTATAAGCAGTTGGACTACATTTGTGCATAGCAGTAAGTTTGACATTTTATGTTAACTATTGTAACATGTCATCATGCGATTGTGAGTAATATGATTTGGACGTAAATGACGGACGCATCTTCCTACTCGCCACTTATGTTAGAATCGACGCATTTCTACTCT
>JABUQX010117793.1:0-17378 GCA_015478945.1 Trachelipus rathkii
GTTGCGCTTTGGCGTTCAGCGGATCGGAAGGTAGGTTGTTTAACCGTTTCGCATTTATCGTGAAACGCTGCGTTTTTCGTGCGCCGCTTCAACAACAAGCAATAAAGAACGATATCAGCAGATCACACAGTAAGATACTTATAATAATTAAAGAAGCCTTCAAAGCAGAAAGAAGTAAATGATCAGTTTGATTAGAAGGTGGTGAAAATAATTTCTTTATGCAGTCTGTTATTTCTTCTCCTGGCTTAACGAGGAAAGGACAGGCAAAATAGAGTTATCACTAATAACCTCACATTGGACACACTGAAAGTTTCTCTTCAGAAATAAGAAACAAAACTGAAAAAAAAAAATAACAAACATGAAGAATTATAAAAGTAAGCTCATCCAGAATGAGCACATCAGTCAACTGTCTGGTTCCAATATGATGAAAACTATATATAAATAATGATATATGAGAGAGTTTTCTTCATATGATAACCTCTCAGTATGATTCAGCGGATCAACTAATCTTAAAGACATGGAACCAGGTAACAGTACATCACAACTTTATCCATCGGATCAAATACACATTGATCGGGAAGAAAGGAATGATAGATTTAATACTTAAAGAACCGCAGAAGAAACCTTAACTATCTCTAATAATTGTTGAAATATAGAAGGAACATTTTGCTAAGAAGTCCAACAAGGAATACAGATATGAGTGAACTCATAGTAAAATTATAAAGAAAAGGTTGATGGTGAAGGAGCCTAAAGCACCAAGTTACAGGATAAATAGGATCATCCGAACTTCTCAATCTGAAATTTGACATTGTTGAAGGATACTAGAAAGTGCACGTTCAACTATCCAGACACATTGCTTCAAATGGAAGAAGGAACCAAATAATAACAAAAGAAGTTTATAATAATAAAGCTTAATTTCGCAAATATCTTCCACTGATATACTTCAAAACACATACATATAGGAACTAACTTTACAACTGTTCAATCTGATAAATTTTAAGAATATAAGGAGAGATATAGATGGATTCAGGACAAAGGTAGTTAGACCAGTAAGAGAACCTGTGTATCCATAGTAATGTAAAGTCAAAACATCTTTAGGAAAGAAAAGATAGTACCATTGATTCAATACTTTAAAGTCATAAGGAGACAGCAGTAAAAGTTAATGTTGAACAAATATAAAAAAGAAGAACAACTTTCCTTGAGATCTATAATAGTTGGAAAACTGATCAATGAAGGAAATAATTTTAGAAAATAATTTTAGAAGAAGGAAGTGTGATTCTAGTAATAAGAGCAAAACAGCTGATACGAAAAGCATCATCGTTCTAAATCAAAAGACTGATTCAAGGAGTAAGAACACTTTAGAAATTAAACAAGTAAGTGTATACTACTTCAACTTATGGCATTCTAATTAAATTAAATTTAGAGTACCTAAGTTTGGAGTCGCATACAATTTAAGAAGCATCATGTATATAAATAGTAAGTAAAGTAAGTAAACATTTAAACAAATAAGTAACCACTAGAGATTCATTTAAAAATCTTTGTCGTAAATATACTTTACTTTAACAAATTTTTTTTTCAAAACACAATGACCCAAGGTAGAAAAAAATAATAATTTTAAGGTGGAAGTGGTGTTATCGTTCGCATTATCGTAGAAACGCTTTCGCGTTTTCGTGCGAAAATTCATATATATATATATATATATATATATATATATATATATATATATATATATATATATATATATATATATTTGTGATAACCTTTTAGGTGTTATAGACCATAAAGAAGGAAAATTACAACAGCAAATTAGGTCCAATTGGGGACAATAAATGAAGATATGGTGAATAGATTGTGGGTTATGACAACAGCAAAATTTGCAGATGGGAGGGTCCCTTGACATGTGGTTATATTGGTGTGACCAATACAGAGGTGTGCAAATATCACCTCGTGTAAGCACTTTCGTCAGTGGAAATAAGACCACTCGCTAATGCTCAGCTTTATATTTCTTAAGTTTCTCTCCCTGCTGATCATTCATTCCAGCATTCTTGCCAATAAGATCAAAAGCCTTATCAGAGAACAGGATAGTAATCAGTTGATGGGAAGTGGCCTTGTCAAATGGCATCCCCGGAGGTACCTGGAACAACTGAAAATGTGGCCATTTTGCCATTTACCCCTACATGAGATGGGGTCCAACATAGTATGATTTGTTTATGGGAGTAGAGCAGCCAAAAAAAATTTTGTACTGTGGATACCATTGAGTTTTTCTTTAGAATAAGAGGTTTTAAGTGCCTAGAGTGCGCTGAGTGAATCTGAGTAGATGACATAAGAGTGGTTTTGGTTAAGGAATAGTATTCAAGAAAGGGCAATCATTTTAGCCATTAATTTTGCTGTAAAAATTGAAGCATGAGGGGGTGAGGGTATGAGAGAGGTTGCAGTCATTCAAGACAGCAGATGCACCCCAATACTGTCCCATTTTAGAGCCATTAGTAAACACTGGAGTAAATTTACCATGAACTGCGGGATGAGATAGGAATGATGCCATTAACAAGGCAGCAGGGTGGCTAGATTTGGAGAGAGAGGTCAGGACCAAGCAAATTGTGAGAGCAGGGAAATATTATATATACTTGCATAATAAACTTGCGGTCATGACTGTTCATAATTGTATACAGAAACTATAACATATTAGGAACCGGTTTGAATTTGTCACGGAAATGAATTTTTTTTCTTTATTTTTTTAATTTTATCTTCAAACAATTTTAATAAGAAAAAATATATGGAAGAAGGAGAAACGAAAAAAGGATTATTTTATATGAACCGAGAAAGACTTGGAATCAGCGTATGATTTTTTTTAATTTTATTACGGGTGAGCAGACGGCTGGGAAGAGGGAGGGACGAAGTCCTATCGTCCCAGGAAGCGAGAGACCCGATCTTACATTCTTTGCGGTTTAACCCTCGGGTTTTCTTTTAGTTAAAAAATTCCTTATTTTTTACCATTTTCTAACGCTTAATCCATATATGTTATTAAGTTTTTTCTACTTATCGTAGTTTTGAAGATATAATAAAAACGAGAAAGAAAATAGCATAAAAAATATTTTCTACTTTATTTACGCTGATCCTATATATGTTATTAGTTTTTTGTACCTATCTTAATTTTAGAGATACCATGCGGATATTTTTTTAGTTTGATATATATATATATATATTATATATAGTAATATAATTATTATATATAATTTTATTATTATATATTATATATTATTAGTATATCATGCGGATCTTTTTAGTTTTGGCATAATTATAGTACTCTATTCTATATTATATATAATATATATATATTATATATATATATATATATTAATTATATATATATATTTATTATATATATCTATATTATATATATCTTATATATATATATATATATATATATATCATGCGGTACTTTCTTTAGTTTGGTATATATAATATATATATATAATATATTATATATTATATTTATATATATATTAAATATATATTTATATATTCTATATATATATATATATATTAATATATATAAGTTATATATATTTATAATATATATATATTTATTTATATTATATTTATTTTACTATATATTGTAAATTATTCCATATTTAGCATCGAAAATAAGATTTGTTGATATTTAAACAGTACATTCAAAACAATTTACTTTAAATCTTTTTTATTACTTACTCACACTTTTAAAATTTTGGATATAAACAGGATGTCGAAATAAGTCTGTGAATCATAGCTCTCGATCTGGGAATACTCATTCCAAAAAATCATTCCAAAAAAAAAAATCTTCCTAAATCCATCTAGATTCCAAATGGATTTACATTTGGATTTCAAAAATCCATTTTAGCTTTCACTTCAGGAAAGGGATAGAGAAACCGAGAGAATGAGGGGAATGAGAGGGAGAAAACTTTAGCGGTTTAGAGAGGATTAAGAGTAGGTGTTGAGGGGTTTTGGAGAAACGAGAATCTTTAAAGGGTTGGACCACAGAAAGGTTGCGTTTGTGGATTGGAGGCTGAGGGAGCGGTGCTTAGATAAAAGATGAATGATAAGCTCATTAAGTAGTGTTATGACGGTGGCGAATTATTAAAGATAGAGTTATTCTTAACCTTTGATAATATAGCATATTCTGAAGATTGTCTATGTATGATATAATTATATATTTGTATAATAAGGCAAAATTATTTTCTTTTCTTTTTTTTTTTATTATAAAATGAAATATATTTAACAGGCAGAGATTAGTGAGCAACACGCAGAGCGTTTAATTTTCGCTTAAAATTTCTATCAAATGTAGGTTGCTGAATAATTGAATTGTTTATACTGCAGCCTGTTAATAATAATGATCATAATAATAATAGTAATAATATAATAATAATAAAATATAATAATAATAATTATAATAATACTATAATAATAATAAGAATAAATCTTGAAAAATTTAAGTTTATTTTTTAATATTTTACTGTTTTAAAAATAAAGATGTTTGCTGCCATACCTAATGATTATTAATTAATTATTATGTTTGAAATATTATTATATTTGTTAATTTAAATTATATTTGCATTAATAACTTTTATTATTTTTAATCAATTGAAAACTGATATGGAGAATTTTTGATGCGTTTTATTTGTTATATAATATTGTTATATTAATAATATGAATATTGAATACGACTAATAAATTTTTAATTACAGCTTAATTATTTTTTTAAAAATTATATGTAACTGATATCAAGTTTTTTCTTTAATTTAAGGTTGTTTTGGAGTAGTCTTTCAGACTATTTTGTTTAGCTCTGTTTGGAAGTTTTTGGATAGGATGTAAATAAAAGCTCTCAGGAACTTGGGTGGCGTTTATTGACTACTCTGTGCCAAAGGATATTAAGAGAGTACCTAGATACTGTTGCTTGTCCAGGATATTGGCTGTAATTTTTCCACTATTGGTCTCAGTGACCGGTTTATTGGTCACGTGGTTACGATACAGATAGGCCGTAGGCAACGGTTGAGGGGTTTCCTATAAGTAATCTATGGATATTTTTCTGTGTATCAAGAGCCATTTATCAATTCTGTGAGAGGTGACTTCTTTGTTACTAATAGCCAATTCCAAACCTTTGTAGAAATTATAATTGGAAAAATAATTGAAGTTACTGTGAGTAAAAATTTTATATTTCACAGCAATAAAAGATTTCAACATAAAGTGTAAATTAGATGAATTTGCACATATGTGCATGCATATATTTCGCTTTTTGGGCTATAATAATATTAGTAATGTTCATATTGTGGCAGATTTCAACACAATAAGGTGTTAAATTTAAAGAAGATAATGTTATGTTTTCCCAAAATTTACAGAAACAATTTTACAATTGGTGACAGAGATAAATTCAGCATAAAAGCATAGAAAAAGGGCTATTATACTTTTAATGTTCTTTGTGTGACTTTTGCTAACGAAATTTAGTAAAATGTTAATATATAAAAGAATAATTATAAATTTAATTTTGATTAGTGACATTATTGTATTCATTATTGTAATGTTTTTTTTTTTTTTTTTTAAAGGCAAAACTACTGAAAATAAGTCAATTTAGTAATTGGCATTTTTTTTTATTGTACTGGTTCTGAGGGAGAGACTATAGACTACAATAGAAAAATATGCAATTAACAGCTTTAAAATATTAATTAGACTAGATTAATTAATTTTTTTTTATTTTACTAAGCAATGTATAGAGTTAGAGAATCATTTTAGTGAAAACCGTTTTTTCTTAATTATCATTAGTTAAGTAATTAGAGCTAGTTTAAAGTATTAATGAATCAAAACGTCAATAGAGAATGATAAAAGAGATCTAAAAGTTCACTTGTTAGTGCTTCGGTTTTCTAATATTCTTCATAATATATGAAAATCGAATAGTAAGGGAGACAAGAGTAAGGAGTTGAGGGAAGGGAGTTATAAAGAGCGGCACTGAATTGGATGTTATTGTTGGGGGAATGGAATTGGTTAGATGGAGGAAATTGCTCAGAGTGAGGATGAATTCGGCACATTGTCCCCTCATTTCTTCCTTCGTTCTTCCCTTTTCTTTTCCCTTTCCGCCTGTATTTCTGAACAACAACACAAAACAAAAAGCACACAAAAAAAAATAATAACACCGGGTTTTATATATGTATTATATATTATAATTATATATTATAGTATTATATATATATATTTATATATTATCTATTATATTATGATATATATATATTTTATATATATATATATATATTTAATATATATATATATTATCTTATTTATTATTATTATATATATATTATATTAAATTACTTTTTGTTTTATTATTATAAATCTAGCTAATTAATGTTTTCATTATATTATGCATTTATTAATATTTGTGTAACCGAATATTTACAGGTGGTAAAAATTTCGATTTTTGGTTTTTTTTTTTATGATTATGCTTATTACATTTGTCGTAGTCCGCGAATTTATCAGTGTAAAAATTTCGCTGTGGTTTTTTTTTAACAACCGTTTTTTTAGAGTGGCTTTAGGAAGCAAGTGTTATTTTTTTTTTTCTTTTTTTCAGTGAAAATAAAGAAGTTGTTCTGGAGTTGATTAAAAAATAAGTTTTTTTTCATATCGGAATCGTATTTAGAAAAAATAATTAATATGTATCAAAGTAGGTAAACTTTTGGACAAGACCCAGGCAACAGACAAGGGTCACTTTGACAAGGTCCAAGGGTACAAGGTCACAAAGGTTCCAGGTCACCAAAGGTAAGAGGTCAGAAAAGGTCACAGGTCGAAAAAGGTCAAAAGTCACCGGCCCGAATTTGCTTTAATTGATAAATCATCTGGAAAATTATTTTTATTCTCAACCTAAACCATCAAGAACTTATTACTGCTTGACAAATATATCAGAATTTATTATTTTTGACAAAATTTAATAAATAATATGTTTAAATCGACAAAATTGAAATTTATTTGCATTGACTGAAAATTTTTTAAGAAATTATTCTGACTCACAACAGAAATTATAAAAACCATAAATTATAGCAGATAATTTGTTTGTTACATATTGTTGATTGAATTTAGATTAGATAATTAAAAATAGAACATAGAAGCTTGAATAACTGTCAAGTATTTGAAGAACAATGAGTTAATCTTTGAAATAATTGCCTTTAAACATTTTAAGACACACCCGACTCGATAAAGGGCTAGATGTTTTTATCTATTATTAAGTACAGAGATTTTTTGCATGTTATCAAGAAGAACATTTGAAAATTTTGAAATAGGTTTTTGAAAAGACATTATTTTCTATTTTTGACTTTAAATAATTTTCAACTATTATTTTTTATATTTTTGAACTTAGAACTTTGACATTTTAAATAGATTTTTAAAAAGGAAAATTGATAATGAAGTTTATGAATGATATTAATTATTATTTTGGAAAAAATGTTTTACCTTGTTTAAAAATTTTAAATTATTATTCTTAAATTTTATAGATTACTAATTCCCAACAGGAAATGATAATGGTAATTGAATAAATAATTTTAATTTATTTTCACTAAAAGTTAATACTGATATAAACTTTTTTGTTTTAAATAGAACTCTACATATTTCCTTTGAACATAGAAAATTTTTGAAAAAATATTATGAGAAAGTTTGATATTTTTGAAAACTTTGAAAAATTTTTGAAAACTTAGTGTTCATTTTTAAAAGGTACATTTGAAAATAGTTTTGAGAATGAGTTTTATTATTTTATTTAGAACAGTTTTTGTGACATAATGAGTTTATTTGATTATTTAATTACAATTAATTCTGACTATGTTTGAACAATAGTTTTACGTCCTTCGTATTTTAAAATTGTTTCTCATTCTTGCTCTTGGTTCAAAGGATTAGGAGCAGTTGACCTAATGGAGTCTTCAGGAGGAGCTGAAGGGGATAATAGAGACTTAGAAAATAATGGACTGAGAACTACGGATGAGGAATTGTTACTTCACGTTATCAATAAAGAAGAAATCAACGAAGCAAGTGGAAGAGGAGGAAGCACTGTAAGAACTGTAAGAAGACGGAGGACGAAAAACAGAAGAGAAAGAAAGGAGCAAAACCAGGAATAAGGGAACCCAAACAAAAGGATATGGGACTTCCTCCAGTTATAGTTCTCCTTAACGATACTGCGTTAAACCCAAATCAGAGAACAGTTTGGGACTGGCATCAACCAGGAATTACAGAAAATACAGCAATAACTCATTTATTTTCAGCTATAGGGATACATTTAATATACATTTAAATGCGTCGGGGACCACTCCCCCTTCAAATGAAAAAATATTTTCCATAGATTAAATAATACACAGAAATATTTAACAATAGAAGTGAGTTTGAGTGGAGCTTGGGACGAACCAAGATAGTGATACTTTTTCGGAGGACAAATCAGAAATCGTGGGGGCCATCCAAATTCTTTTGAGTATTGCAGCACTCCTACCAGGCTGCAACAACGCGCTTCTACAGCAACTGGTTAAGAATCCAACCATATGGACCCATTATGGAGGATATTTCAACGTCGTATCACTCTTAGCAGAATTAGCTAAAGAATTAAAATTGTATGGAAGAATACAGAATTGTATGGAAGAATACAGAATTTCGAATACTACTACGTTACAAGGAAGATCGCGTTAGGCCTAATAACTGAAAGACAGAAAATAGACTGCTAAGATACATCTCCTTCTGTTTTCCTCATCAGGAGGCCCGTCAATTATGCATCAGGATAATAGTTTTCTCTGGTGCAGACCTGTAAGACTTTTTGAATTCAATTGAAGATTTTTCTCAAACCAGATAAAGCCGAGACTCATCTGTTTATTGAAACAGTTCATGAAATTTCAAAGGAGATAACATGTACTCACTGGATTCATGTTGGACTTGAAGAAACTCCTTTGGGAATATCAGAAAAACTCATAGATACGAGACTTCTTTTGGATTTACTTCTCAACAGATAAATATCTTAATTATGACTAAGATTTTAGAGAGTATGGAAGAGCTCAGAGATTATAGAAGACTTAGAGAAAAGTTCTTAAAAGTCTTTCTCAGACTTAAGTTTCGTAGAAATTTTAGAGAAGCTTAGTCAAATAGAAGAAGGAGTCTTGTTAGACTAACCATCGAGCAGACAAGATGAAGAAATCCAGCTCGAGTTATTTCTATACAGAGACATAGATAATAACGGTAGAAGTTAGAAAGAAAGAACTACATATACCTTCCATGAGGAACAGAACAATGGAATGGGGTAAATAAACAGATCTTTAATTTTCAGGAAAAAGAACAAGCCCTTCTCCAAATATAAGACTAAATATTGGAGTAGTTAAGAAACTCTCCAGTAAGGAAAGTCAATGGACTATTGCCTAAAATGTGAATCTTTAGGTCAATCATTCTAGAACTGTGGTTGTTGAATACCCATACTGAGAGTATGTAAGAAAGTTCATGCGGGGTCGACGTCTAATTGCAAGATGCTTTGGATCCAATGAAGTGATAATATGGTAATCATGATGATTAGTTAATGTTATATGGGTCAAAGCTCGAGAGTCGAGATTTAAAATGATTCAAAGTCTAAGCAACTGCTTACTCAAGAGATGAGCGTAGGTTAAGAGTCCTAAGAAAACAACCAGAGTTCATCTGATTACTAACCATCAAGGCAGATCCGAACATGAGAATATTGGAGTGAAGATGAGAAGGAACGAAGTTTTTTTAACCAGATTCTCTACAAGAGAACAAATTTTTGAGTTTGGCAATGATTTAATGAAGATGGTATGAAAAGTAATTAAGAAACTATATTTCAAGCAATTTCGCCTCAGAGGTGTTATAGTAACCTCTAGCTTCTTTGGTGTAGAAATTACCCACAAAATTGGGATGTCATTATTTTTTGTCAATATATTTGCTCACAAACGGTCAGAACGAGGTTGAGTTCAATAGCCTACTAGAATTTAGGGGCACACGTTTGATATGTTTGGATAGATTAAAAGGAACTGAAAGAGAAGGAAGATTTAAAATGTCTCTTAAAGAAGCTAGTATTATAGTTCATGGGATTGGACTTCAGATGTCACCCATAAGGACGAATTGATCTACTTTTAAGGCTACTACAACAGTATTACAGCAGTTCCTTTTTTAGTGTGTGACTGAAGACTTGGAGCTTGGATGGAATTTTATTAGGTAAAAAGTATTTTTCAGCTATCACCTATAACCATAGACTTTTCTTCATCAAAAATAAATCTTAAAGAAGAGGATACGAATAAAAGTTAAAGTTTTTGCCAAAGTTAGGAAGCTTTTTCTCATGAAGGAGAAAGAAATATTAAGAAAGAAAGAAAATACAAAGAAAGAAAAGATGAATTAGAGAATCATAAGAAGATAAGTCAACACTAATGCACAGGTGATAACTGTAAAGTAACTATAGAGGCTTCAAGTGAAAGCCTACCGAGATTATTTAGTGAAGGCTCATTGGAAAGCCTATAAGAGAATATTACTAAATAGGCTCTTGGAAAAGCCTACAAGAGAATATTTATTAAAAGTTCATAAATGGAAAGAAGACTACACAAGCATTATGTATTACTATTCAGAAGAAGTAAACAAAGGTGAAGAATAAATAAATATCATCGTTGTTCATATTCAAGGCAGACACCCAAGTAAGATTCACCAATACTTTAACAAAGAATAGGAAGGACCTTTAATAGCGAGACGAGAAATAGAATTCATTGCTATTAATGAGAAATGGGCACTGCTCATTCTAGATTATTGAAAGTCAGACCTGAGAGTAAAGAGATTGAAACTGGAAAGAGTCCACGTACTATCCTGCTTTTTCTTTAGGGCCATTATATTTTGCAAACTCTGTATGTCATAAACAATGAAGTTATTTTGAGTTATATTTAATTTAGTGACAATATTTTTTATTTATAAAGAAATAAAAATAGGGAAGTGTGCATCGCGATTTTAAAAGTTATAAGAAGATTATTTTAATAAACTAATACTGTAGCAGTTAGCAGTATTACAGAAGAATAAGCCATAGTAATACGAGATAAGCAAATAGTATCTACAAAGATAAGCGATAGAATATACTTGGTATATAATGCTGAAAATTTATCAGATAACGTTGAAAATGCATAGAGACTTATAAAGATAATTTAAGTAAAGAAGAAGCAGATGTTTCTATTTTACAGAACCTGGCTTTAGAAACTTTTGAGATTTGTTAATCCGGATTAAGGACGTCATCGTTTTTAGACGACGATGCGTTCATGTCTGTCCTAATACAGAAGTTTGAATAGAACTTACCACGATGCTCCAAAGATCATTTTGTAGGAAAGAGTGCAGGCTTGTCTGCCCACATGCTATTTGGAGGACATGATAATTACACTGACGCAATTTAGAGAAGGATATATAGCTTGCTATTCGCCACTGTTACCTCTATGTGTGCCAAAAGAATTCGTAAGTTAACCAAGGTCCTGTATAGAATATCGTAATTTAAACGTCCTTTCGGCGTCCCAGATGTGTACCCATTGCCTCAATAGAGAATATTTTCCAGTCTAGGAGGGCAGTTACAACTTTTGACTAGTTGATGATTTAAAGATAGACGCTTATCCATTCCTTCCGAGTCGAGGAGATAAGGCAGACAGAAATTAGTGTGGCCGGTGTTGCGTTCCTCATGACCCAGGTTTACGTCTAGGAGGATTGAATTTGCTAAACAGATTAATTTATTTTCGGGCCGCCATCGCCAAGTACTATGTCTAGGACGATGCAAGTCGCTGGTTGAACGTTTATTAGGACAGTATTGCCCGTGTATTTAGATGATGTCTTAATCTGGGTAAAATGAGGCAGAACATTTTTGAAAACTTAAAGAAGAGTTTTACTGCTTTAGAGAAATAAATTGAGAGTTATTGACAAATGTCATTTCTACAGAACTTGCAGTATTGTACTTTAGGATTTAAATGGAGAGACGGTAATTTCACAGATCGGCGAAGATAAATGATGAAGATGTTCGGTGCCTCGAGCAAGTGTTAAGGAACACAAATTTTATTTAGGTATTTTTCAGTTTTTCGCTTTTAATTAGACGCTTTGCCACTAATTTGCTGAAACCATTTATACACTTAATAAAAGAATGTTAGTTGAAAGTGGAGGAAGAGCACCAAAAAGCTTATGAACTCTTTAAAGGAGAAAAGTTGGTTGTTCAACTCAGTTGGTTAACTTTTTCCAGATTATTCCAAGACATTTTTATAGGTCAGACGCCATGTGATACGGAATGGAGGAATATTTAACCAATGTCGAGCGATGGAAAGAAAGGCATTATTCGTCTGGTTTCAAGGTGTGTAAGAGGCAGTGACTCAACTATGATAATTATAGAAGGTAAGTGTTTTGGCTGCTTGTTTCTCACATACTAGAAGATTTAAATCGTGCTGGTGTTTTGATTTCGCATCCAACATATTAATGATAACAATCTCATGCTTTGTCTGCCGTAATAGGCAGGCAAGACTGGACGGTTGGCGTGAATTTAATTTGCTTCAATAGTTTTTGCGCCACTTATAAAGTATATAGACGGGAAAAACTACACATGCACGCCTGATTTTTGAGTCGGCACCCAGCAAAAGTCCAAGTTTATTTTCTTCAAAGGAAAAGACAATTTACGCCAGAGAAGATTTTATTTTAAAGCGAAAGAAACTTTTCAATAGGGAATAAGGAGAATGCCTAGAATTAAAAAGAATTGTTAGTGGGCTAAGGAAAACCCTAAGAACCTTATCTCAAATATTTTTCCGATAAGAAAGTATTGTGACTGTATGCACTAGAAGGGAACGTATGTTATACAAGTACGATAGCTGATCTACTCAGTATGATCAGTGCCATTCTTATCTTGGAAAGTGGGATGGAGACAGCTAGAGGTATGAAAAACGCGTTTAGAAGAAAGATCCGTTTTTTCCTCATCTAGTGTTTTAGTAAAGATACTGTTTCTCAGTGCGTGTCATGTGCTAGAAGGTTGTTAAAGGTCCTAGGCTCTCAAAAGCTGAATAAACAGATGGCCTCTTTACTATACTCCGTTGTTCTAGAGTACATGTGTGGATAGGTATAGGTAACTTCCCACGATCGTTCAGTTTTCGGTGCCAAAACATTCTCGTATTAGGTAGTGTTTTTTGAACACGATATTGCGAATTAGTCGCGTCTTGTAAATCAATGAACAAGTAGAATTTGCCAGCTTTACAGAAATGAATGAATGAGCGACATTCGAGCCGAGAAATTTTAGCCTCGGATAAATGCGCCAGATATTAACGTCAGGCTGCTCAAGGCATGTAAAAGCTTGGAGATAAAGGTTAATGATTGGGCTGCACTAACAACAGTAAATGGTCGTAGTTTGAAAGCTTGAATGCAGATTATTTGGAAAATGTTCTCCGTATTTTGTTAAAAGACATCTGAGAGATTGGTCAAATCACTTTCGTTTTGCTGCAATAGTGCAAGATGTTATACATCGTCTAAGTGATCAATTTGATCAATGTTCCATTTTTGTCTGGATCATGGATATGGTATAAGAGACTTACCTAACGGATGCTGCATTAATGTCTCTGCCATTTACATAATGGAAAATAGAAATTCATATCAGGATGAGGTGATGTGTAGTGGAGATGGAGCAATAAGCAAGGATTTTAGCTAGAGAATAATCTAGAAAAGAAACAAATTAAAGCTATGGAAAGCAAGAACTGTCACTACAAAGAGGAATTGAGATGGGCGATTTGTTATTTTGTAATGCGTAAGAAACCGAACAGAGTTCTAAATTGAACAAAAAGATTTGAAGGTCCTTTTATTGTAATTCAAATAAAGGAGGCCAAATAAGCTTATGTTTTCGTGTTTAAATTCAACGAAGTTTTTCCGGTTCACGGGATATGTAAGAAGATAATCCATGTCAAAGATTAAGAATCTTATTTTTTATTTGATAATGATGAAATTTGGATCCAGATGCTAATCAGAACTTGGATTCCCCAAAATTACAGCAGAAAGAACAAGTTGAACTGAGAAGTAGTGACAGGTAGATGAGTCAAGAATCTCCACACTTCTTTCGTGCGATTCCCTGATTTTTTATGATGAAACAAAATGTTTCTGAATAGGGAGGATTCACAGAAAGGAAACAACAGAAGTCTCTGTAGAGAAAACATAAAGAACTTTTGGTAACCCAGTAAAAGTCTGATACTCGCTCAGGAAAGTAGAATTGATGAATTCTAATCACAACGAGAACTCAGTTAGAGGATATAGGAGCGAGTGCTCTATCATATACGGAACAAGAGGATGTCATATATTTGCGGATGAGTTCTGAGAGCATGAGGAACGGCGCAGTTCATTGTCAGAAGTAAGAGGATGCTTGGTAAGACACATTTACGATGGGAACTGTAAAGGGAAAATGTGCAAGTTCTAAGCACTTCCCAAAGATGATGAGGTAGCACCTCCAAGATTTTATGATTTATCAACATCTGAAGGCCAGAGATGATAGAAAAGAAGATATCGTCGTATAGACGATCACAGCATTACAGAGGTCCGAGGGATGGTTGGAAGTCGATGGTTAGAGTAAGTGCAAGAGACAAGAGAAATGATCTGTTCAATGTCTCGTACGACAGGAACGAAGAACCACAAATGGAATCATACTGACCAAGAATTACGAGACGTCACAGTTGGTTTTTTGCATGGAATGTCTAGAAGAGAGGAATAGATTTTTTTACTAATTTGAGAAAAGGTTTTCTTTTATAGATTGGTATAAATTTTTGTAGAAAAATTGGAAGATTTGTTAGTTTATTTGTGTTTGATTACAAAACATTTTTGTTTATGTTAAGTTTATATGTTTTCTATACAATACAGCAAATAACCATTACCTTCTTCTATTCCGTTAATCTTATTAAGTTATGCAAGTTTCCGGATCATTTTTTATATGTCTGCGTTACGGAATTCGATAGATTTTTTTTTGCCCCAGGGGTCAGTCTTTTTTTTTGAAACTAAAAAAACCATAAAAAAATTAATAGGAAAATTAAATATTTTTCAATGTTTTATGGATCGAATGTTTTTTTTTTTATTATTATGTTTTTGATTATTTTTTTTTTATTGTAAAGAAGAAAAAATTGTACATTCTACAGTGAAATCTTAGATATAGAAGTAAAATAGAATCAGTCTTGCTTTTATTATTTGAGATTTTATTAAATTTTTAATTGTTGGAGTTTATAGTCAAGTATTAGCCTTATGCTATAATTAGTTTTGATTAATATAATTAGCTCTGATCGACTTTTTTAATTTAATTAGCCTATGCTATAAGGTAATTCTTTTATTTTTAATTTTCATTCATGATAATCAAATGCTAGCATCTTTCGTTATTCCATTACTTCTATTAATTTAATTATTATTTTAATTATAATCAGAATGTTGAATTTTTATTATCTTTAGTTTTATTTTATCCAAGAGTGCCAATAATCTTGATTTCATTTTATGAAGTTCAGTTTTATTTTAATATATAAGATTTTCAATTAATCAATTTTTATTAGATGCGATCAATCGATATTTTAATTATTAAATTACGTAATCTAGTATTATATAGTAACTTTTAAAAAAAGACATTTAATACATTAATTAATATATTTTAATTTTACTTTAGTAAAAAGGCGACATCGTTATAATCGCAGTATTTAATCATTCGAAACTAATGAATGTTTACATCGCAGCATTTAGCATTATGTACTTTTAACTTTGCGTCTATCATCTCACTATACATTATGACGAAAGAGTAATGCCGGTCATCATTTTGTTATTCATGCGGTGAAGTAAATTTTATGAGAAGGATATCTTGATCTCTGATTGTATCTTAGAATGCCCATCAGAAATTAAAACTACTATTATATAGAACCACTAAAATGATAGACTTTAAAAATAATTTTTGCTTGCGTTTAATGATAATTTTATTATTATTTCTATAAATCAAAGAGCGCATAAATGGAATTTAACTCATTAATGATAGAACTAAAGTTATCCCTTAAATATAGCTGAAATTAAAGCTTACCATAGGGTTCATTGGGGTCCCAAACAAGATTCAAGTAGCTGCTTTCGATAACTGGGAGGAGATATTCTTAATAGTTTATTTTGAGTAGGCTACTGATACAATATTTTTAAGAAAAAGATAATATATTAGGAAACTTTGCGAGTCATTCAATTTATTAGTTATGACTTAAGAAATTGAAGTCAATCCCGACGACTTCGAGAATTTCAAATTAAACTAACAGAAATTTAATGAATTCCAAACAGGATCACTTGCAACCACAACAATCTTATCAACTAGGTAGTATCAGATCATTACTTACATTAGTTAACCATTCAGTAAGAGTATTCATTTACTATCAATTAGTGTAATCGTGTATATCAATTAGCTAAAACTAGCGATCTAATGATCACTTTATTCAACTGACACTTGTTGTGTCAAATAGTCTGAATGTACACGAACATAATTACTTCCCTATGATACATATGAGGCGCAATCAACATATATTCTGTTTTTGACATCTCTGGATAAGTAAAATAACCACATAATCATTTGAATTAATTACATTAATTCTCAATTTTTCAATGAAAAATTTATTTCATAAAGTTAATTCTATTCCTACATTCTTCCATTCACTGAACGTCCTCGAGCTTTCGGTTTGAATAATGTAATAATACACAAAGTAATTCCTTTTCGTTTAATTTGGTAGCCGAGAATATACTTATTGTTGCGAATTCCAGTATCACTGACTTTGTCGTATAATAGGGAAAACAGCAGTTTGCCCTCAATCACAACCTGTTACATCATTGATGAAGAAACATGCTTGTATATTTTTGCTTTAACTATAGTTTCTATCTCGTCATGTCTATCTAAATAATTGATTATTTAATTTAACTAACAGTTAATTCCTTTCTACAGTAACCCTAGGTACATTTCACTATTATATTTCGACAGAGAGAGAAGATTAGAGCTTATATATTCCTCACTGCGAAAGAACCCCTCTATGTTCTGCCTATAGAGCTATATAATAAATTTTATTTTTCAATGGATTCCTCACGGTTGTACTTTTATCTCTGCTAATTATTATTTAAGGCACGCAATTTAGAGAAAAATATTTTCTTAACCTTCATATAGATTTATTTCATAGTATTGAAGTTGTTTAGTTTAATATTTTTTTAACTGCAACATATGATTGTCTTTACAACTTTCCGTTCATATGGGAGAAGAGTAAGATGTACTGAAGCAGCTATCTTCTTCAAGATGGACATTTGTGCCAGGTGGTCCAAAATTTCAAAGTGAATCGAAAGGATAGTTTCATGTGTGGACGGTGAGAAGAGAGACT
>JABUQX010117795.1:0-22500 GCA_015478945.1 Trachelipus rathkii
CATTTCGGATCAAATTCTCTGCTAAGAAAGTATTGAGTCCTAGAAAACAGCGACAACTACGGATGAAATTAGCTTCCACCTTTAATATATATATATGACATTAGCGATTTATACTATTATTTAATTTATTAATATTTGAGTCGCGATCTTGTATTAGAAGAAATAGGTAAATAATATTTATCATTTTTATTAAATAATATCAGTTAATAAAAGATTATATTATATATTTTATATTAATATATTAATATATCACCTACTTCACACAGGAGTAATGTTTAACGTATTAATATACTAATAATTAATATATATATGAAAATATTTTAATAAATATATATAATAATTATAATATTATAGTAATACTAATTAATTCATAATTTATATAACGCGAGAGAGCATAAATTTACCCCTGTCTACAGGATGATAATATAAGAAATAAGATGGCTAATTATATATATGAGCTAATGTGAGCTGTACTTAATTGGTAATAAGCGAAGTTTAAATAAAGAAATGTCAGATTAGGGTGGATAACATATAACTAGTACTCTTTATGTGGTAAAATGTCACAATTAATATATAAATATCACATGTCTATATCATAGCATAAATCATAACTCCTTATTTCACTTACTTCATATGTCTAATGAAGGGAGTGATCAAGCAATCAACTTACCATTTTTTACTCCTCTAAGATAAGTGGATCTAGACAATCATTAACTGAATATTTACAAACAAATATCCTTTATTTAGTCTTTATATACTCATCGAACATACATAAGTAGATGAATTTCTTAAACGCTTACTTATCACATCCAGTATTTATCACCCTTGAGAGGAGGAATAAAAAGTTAAATATAATTAAAAATAAATTAGACTACTAATTCTAACAACTGTATTTATCTCAGTATGGTTGAGACGAGTAGAGTAAGTGATAATGCGAGGATATATATCCTTAAATTACATAAATCAGTTAGAGCCCCCTATTTTCGTCAGTATATTGAAATTAATGTAACGAATATTATTGTACGAAATCTATGTTATAGAGTAAACTGAACATAGAAATGTAGTAATCAGACTAATATCCCCCACTGTACTTCTTTAGTGTAAGTATAAAAATATATCTTATAGAATTAGTACTTGACTACCGAATATAATTTATATACTTCTTTAGTAGTAAGTTAAGTATTAAATAGAATTAAGTATTACGAATAGTAGTTTGATATCTAAGTAATTAATATCGTAGGATAAAGGTATTATTTATTAAAGCACATAAACTAGTAAAATAATGAGGAGGTCCTCCATAGATAAGTATTATAAATATTAATATATTATGAAGTAATTTATATTTTACATAACCTTAACTAATTTTATATTAAATAATGAGAGGATATAAGACTCATTGAGAACTATAACATTCTTCTTAATACAATATATTATCATCTTATTTGAGGAATGATTAATAAACAACCAGATGGTCAAAGTCAAATAATATGTTCACTATCAGTAAAAGAAGGGTTTGAGAGAATGATAATGAAAGAGCAACGTGCAAATCCTTAGATTCTAGACTTAATTGCACGATTGATTAGTTTAATTAGATAAAATATCTTAGAGAATATAATCAAGATATATTAATAAAGTAGTATATTATATACTACTATTCCTGAGGGTTGTAACTATATAATGTTGATAGATAAATTCTATTTTTACATTATTAATAACTAATATAGTACTATAATTAGTATTATTAATATATGTCGTTGAACTCCTTAAACGGATTTTCTTTGAAAATTTGCCAATTGCTCACACAATCATATCTACAAATAATAATTCTAAATGATGAAATTTACATATAAATTACTTGAATTAAAATGCTTAATGGTTTTGTTTATATATATGGGGCATAATCTTTTGGTGTGATATTAAATGGATTAATATACATTTGAACGCCTGGTTAAATTATAAAAGTCAAATATATTACGTACGTGCTTAATCAATCTTTATACGATACTCTTCATTTGCGCTCCAAAAATGAGAGTAACAGCACTATAAATTTTAATTTTGGATCCGAGAGCTATCTTTTAGAATTATTGAATTTTACTTCATGAATATTTGATTATACAACGGACAAACTACTATTATTGAATATATAGATATATACACATTAAAGAGACATCCTGACTCTTCTATTTAGCTAAAATTTGTGATCAAAATTGTTTGTGTGATAATAAATATATATCATTATTAAACTAAAGTATACTAATGCTCTTACACAAAATAAATCACATGTAAACACGTTGATTATCTTGCTCTCTTGCGACTACAACCACTATAAGCACAACAAATCTACATTAATCAACAGACATCACCAATACAACACACTGAGTAAACAACACACACTACACACACCTAGTCAACTTTGTATATATAATACTCCTAGTATGCAATAACATATATAAGTAAAACTATTTATAAAAATAGTAATATTCTACTATAAATAGATACAATAAATTCATAATATTAGTCTCACATCATTACACATAAAAGTAACTAAGCTTATTTACCATAGCATACATCCATATCTATATTATACTGAAAATATAAATTATACGACATTATATAAATATTAGCTCGCAAATAATAATATGTATTTTTACAGTGTGATGCACGGCCCGATATATCCATCGGGTTATGAGAGTCGTGTATCGTGTGGTTCTAGTTCGGATCGATTTATTTGTGAGTAATCGGGTATCTGCGAGAGGTATAAAGGTAGCGGATATGTATATAATGAAGTAATGAATCATGGTTTCGCTCATCGTTATCGTGAAAGATATTTTTTGAGACCGATGAGCGACGAACTTAATATTGACCGATCCTCTCGAAATCTATAAATTTTGCAATCATGATACTAGATTAGTTATATAGAGATATATAGAGACTTTCAATGAGAAAGTTATCTTAATATATATGCACAATTTGAGATTATATAAATCCTTAGTTTAATATTTAATATTATAATACATGTTATTGTAATTAACCAAACTTAAATAGAACGTGTGGAAAGTTATCCTATTTATAACAGATGATATGTCATTAAAAGATGTGCGTGAGTGTGATAGATATCTATACTACGTGCTTTCATTGTGAGTTTTGATGTATATAAATTCAAAAACAAGTATGTTTCTTTCATATACTCAAGCATTAAGAAACAATTTCAAACTACTAATTTCAAACCTTTTCCTATTTTTATTGATTCATAGAAGTCACGTATATTAAGTACTGAGTATTTGTCTACCTTAGAATCGGAACGGCCTATACATGTCTCGCTCAATTGCTGCAGAGTGGTGGTCGGTGGTATCATACTCTCATCATATAGAAATGAATTAGTAATGTACGAGCTTATCTAACACCGATATTCACTGGTATAATTAGACAAGGAATATGTATTGTGTAGTAAGAAGAGGGCTTTTTCAACCTCCCTCGGGGCGAAAGATCCATTCTCAAAGCCTTTATCACATTAGATTTTCTTTAATGATCGAATGTATTCTTTTGAAAGACCAATCGAGCTATCTCAAACTTTGTGTCTAGAAATTAATAAAGTTATATTCTGATTTCCTATCACTTATGGATCTCAATACTGTTATTTTTGCTTCTCACACTATAAATCTAATATTAAATTGTGATTATAGCTATTGGCTCATAACTTAAGAGATAAGTAATGAGAGTTAGAGAATTCACACTAACTTTACTTGATTGTTAGAGATATACTTTAAAATATATATTAATATTAAAATACGAAATGACAGGTAACAAATAAATATGGATAATTTCTACTCAAACACGAATCTAAGAACACACAAATATAGGGGATATATATGGTTATAATAACACAAGAGTGTCAGATAGAAGGATAAGATAAACCCTATATAGCCGTTGAGAGAGAGAGAGTGGATGACACATGGGAAGATAAGAGAAGGAATATATATATATATATAAGGAGAAGAGATAAACAACTTTTATTAATACTTAACAATCCTGTAAATAAAGAGATTTTATAAACGTTAAATAAAAAATCTGCAAATTATGTCTCTATATACATATCTATTCTCAGAGGATGCATAGAAGTGGAAACCTAAACTGCTGAGATTGATTAATATATCTAGGTGTTATTTGTGTCTTTCAAGTTTTTGGTGACGATACTAAGAAATGCTCACACAAGTAAAAAGCAGCTCGACAATTAATGAGGTTCCGTTTTTTAAGTCTTATAAAAACTTTGGCGGCGATAAACTCAGCAAGAAAGCCTTACTCAACTGGCAGTATGGAATTGTAATTTACTATAAGTTGCTTATCGGATAAATTTACCACTAGAATGGGTGCTGAATTTTAACCATGTTGTGGACAGTTTTTATCAACATAACATACATGACGGCGTGGTAGGGCCTACCGCGCCATCATTTTTTTGAAGTGAATGAATATTCTATTCAATAAAATAGCTTTAAATCTAATTTTTCCTAAATATCGATAAACTCCATCAATTTTTTGGCAATATAAACATTTTTTAATTTATTTCACTGTTTTACCTAATCGAGGCTCCATCACAGCGAATCTATATTCCAATTGCTTGCAAAGACAAAAGTAAACCTCATAAGAAATAGTGTTCGTTTTTGCAAGAAATTCAGGCAATCAGGATGCCAAGAAATCTAAGGAATGTGTAAGGACAAGCCGAATCCTTGTTTTCCATATTATAAAGAGAGAGAAAATTTTAAGTTTTCATCTGTAGAAGCATTTTTGAGAATAACTCTGGAGAGAACTTTTGAAGAAGGTATAATAAGGGTATTGAGGTCATAAAGCGATCTCTGACAGCTAAACTTACTGTTAATAATGGAGAAATTAGTTACGAAAGGAAATATGACTATGTATTTTGAAGCTTTTGCATCTTTAGTTCTATTTGAAGCTTTGACCTACATTAGGACGAAGTTACAGTCGACATGCATTATATTTTAAACGATATGTGACCTAAAAGCTTCATAGAGATGCTTTCTTTAATCTAAAGAAACTGCCAATATTGAAATAATGTAAAAAAAAGATCAATAAGAAACTTGCTTGTGGAAAGTTTTTGTTTAAAAAATGTTTTACTTCTGAAAGAGGGGAACGAACATTGGAAATGGGGTCCTAAATATATATATGCCGAGCCTAAACAGGAAAGTTTAGGAAAATCCATACTTGCTATAGTTTTGGGCGATAAAGTGTTAATCTGAGAAACGAGTAACAAGTTTTATCAAAAATGATTAGAGAGCAGTAAAAGCTAAAGCAGGAAATTTTAACTGGAGAAAAGGTGATTTCTTCACATTCGAAACTTCACAATCAAACAAAAATCAAATAGATACACAAAAGCGATTGGTGGTTGACGGGACCCCATTAAACCCAGTCAAATTTTTATATATAAAAGGAGATAGATATAAAGAAGAAATAGATAGAATAGATGTATAATGTGGGAATAATACGCGATAAATAAATTCATAGGCAAGTCCACAATACTTTAACTTGGAGACTAAATATTCTCGAGAGTGTGAGTGAGAGTGGTGTAAATCGTAATGTTAATAGTATGAGTTCGATAGGCTCTTATCGGACAGAATGAATTTATTGTATTTCCTTTGCTTTTAATTTAGCTAACAGAGAGTTCTACGTTTTTTGAGTCAATTTGTGGCTGTGACGTCTCGGATCTAATAGGAAAATTGCTCACCTAGTTTTCAGCACGACCTATAATTTCCAAGTTTAAACGAATCGTGCGGATTGTATCGGCGCTAACTGGCCTTATAACTTTTAGTTTTGTAAACAATTGATAAATCACTATCTGTGATAGAGTAACGTAGTTTTTGGAATAAGCATAAAAATAGGCAATAAAAATAATTGAGTAAATTATTATTTGAGGGATATATTAGATAACAACTATTTGGATGGAGTAAAATTATAGCCATTATAATTGAAGAAATTAGATTTAAAGCTGATTAAATTCTAAAATTGAAAAATTAATTCAATCATCATATACAGGGGCCGTAACAAGTTTGTCCGCTTTTCATAGTTAATGTTCTTACAGGTTTTTACGACAGAAAGTTGCCAAATTCAGAGAGTCACTAAGACACGCAAGAGAAAATAAAGAGTATAGACCTTAACCAGCATAATCTGAAGACAAAGACTGAAACTTCCTTAGTCCTGGAAGCATTTCTTTAACATCTTTTTCTGTAAGTTTGACCAAAAAACGAAGCGCAAACAGCTCACTCACACATCTTTGACTGTTACTCGTTTCGTAAGACTCAGATATAAAAACGAGAGAACGGCCTTTTTGATAATAATAATGATAAGTTTAAGTATATTAATAAGTTAATAAAGTAGGAGTAGATAGTAATATAGTAAGTAGTATTATCAGAAGTATGATCAGTTATAGTAAGTATCATAGAGGTTCAAGTTAATAGTAGTAGTAGTAGCTAGTAGTATTAATAAAGTTAAGATTATAGTATTAAGTATGTAGTATAAAGATTATAATAATGAAATAGTTAGATAGTAGTATTAGTAGTATAAGTTAGATAGTTAGTAATGATATTAGATTAATTAGTTAGTTTAAGTTAAGTAAGTATATAAGTAAGTATATATAGTATAGTTAAGTATTAAGTAGAAGGGTTACTGAGTTATATAGTTAATAGTTATATATTTATTTACATTTAAGTTAATATAAGTAATTATAATTTAATTATATTTCAAAAATGGCGTACATTCCATATTTCACTCTAAGTAGTTCATGCATCAAAGCTCAATAGAAACAATCGAGTTTAAATTATATATTATTTATTATTATTATTGAAATTGACGATTTCACTATTTTAACAAATAATTATTTATGTCATTAAATATAATGATTATTATATTATTATTATTTTATTATATTCGAATAAAATTTCTCTAATTATTTTTTTTGTGAAAATAGTAGTTAAATAATATGGAAATGAAAAATATTATCATAATTTTAATATACTAAAAGTATTATATAAAAATTTGATAGCAAAAGAGTGCTTTAAGAATCATCGCTTTTAAATAATGCGTTTATTATTTTTTATAATTTCATGGAAAAAGGTGACTGTTCCGTGCTCAATCGCGAAATAGCGGAGAATTGTATATGCATAGCAGAATCCTAGCCTTATAAAATTGTTGGTTAATATTCGTTTGCTTTTGATTCTCTTTATGTTTACCTATTGATGTTTGCCTATTTCCTCCTTTAAATATATAATCAAGGAAGACTACTTTATCTATTTTAAAGTTTTATTTTAAACGTATATATATATTATACTAACAATATATATATATATATATAATATATATATATTTTATACTATTATATATTATATAGTATATATAGTATATATATTGTATAAAAAAATTTTTTTTTAATATATATCACACTCATAGATAAATATTTATATTATATATATATATATATATATAATATAACTATATAATATAATATATGAATATAGTATATTATATATATCTATAGTATTATAATATATTATAGAGTATATAAGTATATATATTATATAATATATATATATATATATTATATATATATATAAGAGTACTTATATATATATATATATATATATATATATATATATATTATATTATATATATATAATAGAGAGAGAGAGAGAAGAGAGGAGGAGTCCCGAGTAGTAAAAGGTTACTGGAGTCGCCGATTTTTTATGTAGTTCATGACTTAATATGTTAGATTTTAAAAATATGATGAATCGATATTCTCGAGCTGACGCTGGGCACCTCCGCATGGTAGAGAACAGTATGATTTCTTTAACCAGTGCTGCGATATATATATATATATATATATATATATATATATAATATATATATATATATATATAAATAGGTATATATATTACCTACTAATTAAACTTATATATATATACAATATATATATATAATAGTAAGGTAATGGGTAACAACAAAATACTACTATACTATATATATATATACAATATTCTTTGGTTGCGTGTGTGTGTGTGATGCGTGTATACAAAATTGTAAGTGATCCGCAGATGCGGATCGCGATGCGAAATGTTTGATTTTAACATCCGCGATGCGGATGTCCTGATATATATATATAATTATTACTGATATATATATAAATACTCAACTATATATATACTATATATTATTATTATATACTATACTATATTACATATATCATATATATATCTATGATTATAATAAACCTATATATTATATTATATTATATAATATATATATAATATACTTCTATGCCGTAATATATTCGATTTTAAGACCCCAATTAACCCCTTAAACACTCGCATTGCTTAACCCAGGGTGCGAAAGAGACGGGCGACCGCAACTTCAATAGTGCATAGAGCCCGGTACCGCCACCAGCCTTCTTTCCCTCGTATTTGTCCTTTCGTCATTTGTTTTCTCCTATTCCTGAAATTAGAAAGAGATTTTACAAAAGGATAATATGTACCCTTTTTTTTGACTAGCCATAGGTTTAAATGATTGAAACACGTTGAAGTGTAGGTAGAGGTTTGTCTTCGAAGGAGAACATCGATATATACTGAAACAGCGGACTATTATGTCTAAAGGCTGAGAGTCTGGTTACTCGTGTGTCATCATAATGAAAGAGATCATAGAGAAGCGCCCAAGGCAAATGAGGCTAAATAAGTCCTCATCAATGAACAACGTGAGTATGATGGAGGGAGCAGCCAAATATTGTTCCTTGCACAGTTATAAACGTAAGCGTGGGTAAAGAAGAGACATTTTGGCATTGAACTTGATCCCAACAAATGATAGAAAAATCTAGTCGTTTTTCTAATTGGTGATAGTTTTCCAATGCATCTTGCCTACGCATAGCTTTGTGGTAATAGCGTGTGTTTTCTGATCATTGACTACTGGACTGTAAAAATTCCCCAGTGAATTTTTGTTTTGATGTTACTTGTTGAAGAATTTGTTTAGTTATTTTTACTTCTAGGAGGTGTTAATGGGTGGTGAATTAATATACTATTGCGAAATGGAAGTTTGAAGAACTGCACACACAAGGTGAAACAGAATATTAAACGTGTTTCCTAATCTTGTTGTCAAAAACAAAAACTTGCACCTTTATAACGGAGGGATTCAATTTAAGTTGCAATAGTATTGAAGATCATAAATATTCCAGCAAGAACTAAAGCGTCATTTTTAGCTCTACGTTTTATGACATCATTGTCAGTCTTTTTAAACCGTCCATTCATTTTCATTTGAGATGGTAATCAAAAATTCTTCCTTTACAGTTGAGAGTTAATTATGGTATTAACACTCAGGAGCACAGAGAAGACTGTAGAGGCGCGGATTTTATTTTAGCATCAATAATACTAAATTGTGACTAACTGTTGACTCCAGAATAATTATGAAACTTCATGATGTGGAGCATCATGCGGATCATCATTACATAACAGTTGAGATCGAGTCCCAATGTATGTCTCTAGCCGTAAAGACCTGTACATGCGTTGAATTCATCACTTAAGTAGGTTTATGATAAAATTACTATTTGATCAAACTCTCGGCAATAAATATAACGGCGCAAACATCCAGCAGGGAAAGCAGTGGCGGAAGCCGGCGACGAGGAGCGCGATTCTTTTGTAATAGAGCTGCAGGATTGCGTCCGCGGAATAGCGAATGGAAATGCTAACCTGCATCACTAATATCATATTAGCGATTATTATATTGTTTAACTACTGCAGATACTAATATAGTGAGTACGGCAGTACATATAAGGCTTAGTACTCATAGTTAAACGTAGGTAAACTCATTACACGTTAACATTATAATAATAAATAATAGACCTATACTATATATATTATATATGATATATTATGTTGACCCCGTTTATCGAACTCGAGAGTGAGTAATATATATTAGTCATGCACAATTAAGATATACGAGATATGTTAACTATGTATATATGACAGCAAAACGCATATCATATATACGTATCACATGTATATCACTATAATAATTAATAATATGAAATATATATAATAATATATATTATATATAATATATAATAATATATATAAATAATAAATATATATTATAAACTAATAAGGCAGTATAGGTGATAAAAGTATCGGATATCGAGGTAACGGCGATAATACGCTAAACGGGCAAAAATATTTTGGTATCGGTATCGGTATCGGTCGGCAATGGAGAAAATACCGAGTAATAAAAATCGAGTATCGGTATCGGCCTACAATTTTTGGTAATTAGGGAAAACACTAAATTAATAATATAAAATATATATTAATATAATATCATATCATATATATAATATATAGTAATAGGGTAGAAAATATAGTAAGTACATTATATATAAATATATAGTATAATATATATATACAGTACATATAATTATAAATCATAATTATAACTAATCACTAAATAACAATAGCAACTAATATAATACTTAAGTATATATATATATGATATACTATATCACTATAATATGTTTGAGAAAGTACTCCTACTAGCCAATATTGCCTGGAAATAAATTCGATACATAACACGGTGAGGAGTAGTTCATTTCATTAGATCCACATATCAAAAAAAAACATCTTAGTCCAACAACGAGTTAAAGCCCATTGATTAGAAGCAATTCTGAATGCCTCCATGTGTATGGATGGGTCTCAAACCTCATAGCTGTACATATATTAAATGTCGTCTCGGATGTTCGCAACCGAGCGGTGTTGCCTTTCATTGAAGATTTGAGCTTTGGAATAAGAGAAGTCACACTGAGACCATGTCTCGGAGAGTAACAGCAGGTCTGACGAGACAGATTGAAATGACTTCCCTGTTCCATGAGGTCAATATTACTCAGTAAGGCGACCGATGATGCGCGGTGCGCTTATCCTTGATAGCCAGCTATGGCCGAGTTTTTTCGATTAACGCCACAAGATTCGTAGTGTTTGAAGGTGAGAACATAAACTGCCAACTCACAGAGCACCGGAATCACACCTTTCAAAGATAGTACTACTTTGAAGTTTATCAGACAAGACAAGCAACTAGTTTGTCTTCAGGCGCGTATTCAGTTATGTACCGATGATACGAGGAAATAATCTCCTGAGAGCATTAAATGCTTCCAACTGTGATATGCGGTCTATGCGGAGTATCGCTAAGTCAAGAGTTGATCTTCAATCCGCCAGTCAAATCACCACACATTGAAGACCTCAGGATCTCTGTTGACGTTTCCAGCATCTCCTGTACCACGTCAAGCCTGAGTTTCCTTTATTCCCGAGAAAGCAGGTTTTTGCCACAACAAACGCTATTGGCCTGCAACCATCTGCGCCATAAGCTAATTACCATAAGAATGAAACAGTATAGTGAAACGATCGTAAAAGCACAATGCTGAGAACAGAATTTTGCCTAAACTACCGACGTCAGCAATTTCTCGTCATGTCCGCAAGGAGGTAGCTGAGTCACGATCCTGACATTGAAATCAAAGACCCTCGAAACTTCTCTCACAATAGGATTGTTCTCTTCATTGCTGCTTGTAATGAACAATGCACTTCCAAGAACCGATGATCTCCGGGAAATGACCGTGCTGACCATAATTTAAACCAGGTTGGTACCAAGTAATTTACTTGGGTAACCTCCATTGCAATCATCACCATAAGGATCTGTGAATCTTGCAAAATGTTGTCCCGCCTACTTATATGCACTAAGCTTCTGGAAAAACCTGATGTATATCACCGTTATGCCATTACAGTTCCATCATCACTCGAACAAAGAAAATAACAAAAAAACTCTTCCCCAAGTGTATACACCGATTGTATGTGTCCACACAAACACAACAACTAACTTCAACTCTCCAGTCCCTATCGACTCTGTCAGTTGACTGAGACGTGTCCGACAAACATAAAAAACAACCTTGCGCGCGACAAATGTTCCTGTATCCTTCCATCTTAAGATGCTGAATCACCTCAGTAATTTTACTTTTTTTAACAGAGAGATACTTTTCAGACAGACCTTGTCGTATATATATATATAAATATATAATATATTATTAAATATATATAATATGTAATATGTATATAATATATATAGTATTATATAATATTAATAAGTATAATATTATATATACTTAATATAATGATTCAATATGATTAATATATAAAATCAGAAGTAGACAGATCGGTCATTAGGATAACAAGTCCTCGAAACCGAGAGTGATAAAGAAATCGAAGAGCGCTATGAATGGCCATAATAAAAAGTTGTGATTTAAATATAAAGAAATAAAGCTGAGTGCCTGATTGGATGATAAAAGAAATGGTTGTCATGTAGGAAAGTTTGATGCTTTATTAACATTATTTTCAAAGATAAGAGAAATAGATGGAGGTTGATAAAATAGCTGGTTGTTTTGTTTATATGTAGGGACATATGGTAATAAGATGGTTTATTTAAGGTTGTTGATACGAAGATTTGATCGATTTTAAAGGGAGTTTAAGAAATATTTTTGAGATTAATAATCTCAATTTGTAAATTTGAATAAAACTAAAAATTATCCCTGAAAAATTAAAAAAAGTGTTGAAGATTTGAGTTCATATCATGTGGATGGGGGGATATTAACTAAGCTTATAATTGGAAAGACGGTGAACAAAATTATTCAAGAAAATTTAAACGTTTTGAACACCAAATCATGAAGTTCATATCCAACATGTGGATAGGGCGGGATATTAGTTTAAATTGGAAGAGGTAGAAGTAGCAAATTGAGAAGATAGATGGATAGTTAAAGGAAGTTGGGATCATAGGAATAGGAGTCTGGAAAAAAAATGTTATTAAATATCGTTTCTTTTGATATATATACTCACGAGTTTTTATATAATGTTTTGGTATTTTTATAACCTTGATGAAAATTTGAGAAAATAAGAAGAGACGAGAAGGTAAAAGGAAAATGGAGAGTACACAAAACCAATTTTTGTATTAGAAACCAAATAATAATAATAATTAATAATAATAATAATATATAATTAAACTAATAAAATAATATACATAAATAATAATACAAATAATAAATATAAATAAGAGAAATAAAACAATAATAACTAATTCCATATTAAATTTTCTTATATAGACGGCTATTGTTCTTGGAATTCTGTACGGCATGGTATCTGACGAAGGACCTCCCTCACTTTGCTGGACAGAACTTGGAAACCACGTGATTGGTTATTTGGCACTTCTTTCTGGGTGCCTTGTTATGGAGGCACTAATTGCAGTCGTATCTATGAGAGGAACTATACTCGACGCTGGGCCTCGCTCGCATCCAGTAGTGGCAGTATCTTAAATATGTCATTGCCTAAAGATAAGTAAAAAATTAATACAATATAAAGTATTATAATATATAAATATATATATATATAAATATATAGATCTATATATATAATTCATTGATATAGATGAAGTAAGATAAGGGGGAAATAAGAAAAACTCTAGAATATATAGTAGTAAGTAAGAATTAAATTATAATTATATATATTAATATAAAATTTATTAATAATAATATATTATTATTTATACTTATATATTCATGTATTACTTATATTATTATTTATATAATCTGCATTTGTTCGATCGAATATACCCACTGATACATCGCGTGGGAGGATTAAAGTCATAATTGAATGTTTAGTCAGAATTAAGCTTAATAAGAAAGAAGAATGCCATTCATTACAATATTTACATTTAATTATGAATGAAGATTATTAACAACACAATATACTTAATCTAACTTTTAGACTTCCAGATAGATTCTCTTCTTACTTTGTTTAATTTTAATTATTCATGTTTGTAAAATTCGAAGCAATAATTTTAGTTAGAATAAGTTGGAGCCCCTCCCATCTCTGACTCCTCTACACCTTGTATCATAACTTAAATATTAACATAAATAAACTAAATATTTATAAATACCTATATATATTTAAATTACTAATAATTATATAATCAACGTCTATAATATATTATAAGTATAATACACAAATTTTTTTGTAGAGATAATAATATGCTCATATAATTTATATCACAATAATATAATTAAACTAATGATTACGTTTTCGCATAATAATATATTAGCCGAAATAAAATAATTATATATATTATATTAGATATTAATATTTTAAAAATTCAAATGTAAAAAAAAGAATTATTTCCTATGTTTATGATGGATAATCTTTTTGAATATTTCGTGTCCGATTTTAGTAGTTCATAGAGAGAGAACAAGCTTTATTAATATATATAATTTGATGAGTTATGCATCGCATTTGAGAGAAGGATATTTATTTAACCTAATATTATTGTTGTAGTACATTGAATGGAAGTACAATTAGCTTATGTAGTCGAGATTCTCGTTAAAGAGCTGTCGAATAGTTGTTAAATAGTACTTTGTTCGAGTTTTTATTAATGAAGGGGCGACAAAGATATCAGCGATACAAACTCGTACCGGATACCTCTGGTATTATATGTTGACTACAGTTTGAACCAGTTCCATTCTCCGGAGATATGACCAATACTTTATCTGTACGCGTGTTGCACGAAAATACATAATTTAGAAAAAAGAAGTAGACGAAATTAAAACTGAATTTTATTATTTTTCTCTAATTTGTATCAATTAACAAACAATAAAAAAAGACTAATAGGGCATTAAAAAAATGGGGTGAACGATAACAATTTTTGGTATTCGACACTTTACGTCAAAAAACAAAAAAAAAAAAAATTGAGGAGGGTGAAAAATAACAGAATAATGAAATTTATATAACCTGAAATGGCAAAACAAGGCTAGGTGTTCGGTTACCTTTGGCCAGATTCCAACAATAGCATACCGTAGCAGATTTCATCGTTGGTGGTGTAGTTTTCCAATGTAATTTCACGCATTTCGGCATTAATGAGTTATTTAGTATTATTATATTTTAAGTCCCAATAAATATTAAGTCGTAGAAGAGAAGCCTCACAATAACGGGAAGTGACGTTTTGCTTATTCTGTCGGTATCATGAAAGGGGACCCCCCTCATCGCTCTCTAACTATCGTACCTATATTCGACTTTAACTTCCGAATTATTGAAATTCTATCCTTGACCTAATAACAGAATAGAACTCATTTGGAATAAATCTTAAATATTGTCTAAATTTTATCTTCGAATATCGCATTTATGCTTCACTGAATTATAACGGTCTGATAAATTGAAAAAGTAATCTATTCTTACACTATATAATATGAATCTTGGTCATTCATCTCTTCAATTATTTTTCGTGGATAATTAATACCTATTTTGACTAAACCAAGTTGGCAGATTAACGCCATAGCGTTTGTGACAAAGCTTTGATTTCCTGAAATCTTCTCTCTTTCGATATCTAGTTTCTCTGAATTTTTATTCCGGTCAATTACTTTTCCTCTTATCATTTTTTTATTTTTTTTATTTTTTTTTTTTTTTATATCTTAAATTTTTAAAAACTAGTCCCTCTTATCGTGTTCGATTAGCCTTACATCATCCTATGTCCAGGACCTACCACCCTTCATTTACTACATTTTCATTTTGAAAAGGCGTGTCACCCAAAAAGCAAATAACTTTATGCTAGGAAAGATAGGCTTGGAACATCTAACACCTTGAACATTTTCGAATTATTTAATTGGAGCAATAAAACTAGTTAATTTCAATCCCTGAGAAACTCCGTTCCTTCAGCTTTCCACTCGCCAGAATCTTACAATGTTTGGAAAGTTTGATTTAAATCTGTATTTCCTAATAATTTCTAGTAACTTCCTAATAAGTCATGTCGACAAAAGGTTATTACTAAGGTTTCTTTGTTGGACGGGGTTTCAAATGGCAATAAAAAATCATCCCCACTACAACGAAAAACTAGGGAAGTCTACGTTTCAGAACTCGCCAGATAATTATTTTTATTTTATCTCGGACAAATAGCCAATACTAGTAATAAAAAAGAAATGAAACAGAATAAACAACTTCCTTCAAAATATCACAAACCAAGATCGTCACAGATTATTGGGCACCTGGGTGTTTCTATAAATTAGAAAGGAAGAGACAGCTTTTTTAAATATAATTAATTAAGACCAATATTTTTAGTCAAAGAGCAAGAGAGTATTTTTTGTTAGATGAATTTATAAAATACATTTTTATAAGTTTTATATTTTAAATTTATTCAAAGTTTAAAATTTGTTGTACACCACATGATATCATCTTTAAGCCTAATACATTATGTATATCATCCTTATACCTTTAAGGGTCATCGTGTTCGATAAATAAAATCCTAAGTTATCCAAAATCCATATATATATTTAATAATATTTACTATAAATATATATAGTATCATATATATTATAATAGAGAATCAATAGTAAAATGAATATTATTAATAGAATCCTTATATAGAATATAGTACATAAGATAAATATATATGAATAATCATTTAATGATTTTTATTATCTTTTAACTTAACAATTAGAGTTTTAAAACAAAATATGATTATCTAATATAGTAAATATACATATCTATAAAAATATTATATACAGTTAGTCTAGTATATATATATATATTAATATATATATACTTATTAATAATTAGATATAAATATATACATATATAATTTAATATTAATATATATATAAGTTATAGTAATCTAATTACTATACGAATAGATCACGATTAAATAGTTCATTAGTAATCCTTATTACCTAATTAGACTCTTAGCTGCTGACAATATTTCTATAAAATTATGTCTGATCTGAAAAGTAATGTTTGGTAATAGATCGGTACACGATTGCTTAGTTGTTTATTATGTTATGCATTATTTAAAAATGGAAAAGAGTTAAATAATCAGCTAAGATTGTTATTGAAGAAAAGGAATTGAGTTCCATGCATAAGCATTCCTATGGTGAAAATTAGTGCTTCGTATCCTCAATAGGAATCCGCATATTAAAATTATTTATATAATTCAATGGGATCCAATATTGTTATTCAAGATCATTTAAAATACTCATATTTTTATAGCAGAATTTCCTAATTCGTCCTTTTATTATTATATTATAAGTTTTTCTTTATGATCTTATTCGTTAATATATTTATAACATATTTTTATTATTTGGTTCCTACTATAATACTTAAAAACACTTTATGTTATATTTATTCTTTGAATATCGAATAAAATATCAAATTAGTTCTGTTTATTTGACTTATTATCTTTTATTGTAAATTTCAATATGTGTTGTTATATACCAAATATTTTGACGTCCGTCTTATTATTTACACTTAATTTTTAAATCTATTATCTATCTATTATTATTATAAATTTTATATTAATTCGAATATATATATTCTTATATACTTTTCTATCTCATTGATATATGGTTCTTACCGTAATCTAATCGTATAAATAATATTTTTTTGTTATTAATTATTGCTCTTTATTATTATTAACTATGTATTTTTGACGATCGTGAAATTTTAAACGAACTTTCGTGAATGTAGGACAATCGGAATTTTCCTAAGTATTCGCCAATAAAAATAACGAGTTTTTTTTCCTTTCTTTGAATCTATACTTCTTAAGGAATGAAACCTACACAATAATTAATTCAATCTGCCGTTTCTTTTTCATATATTCATATTTTATTGATTTATATAATTAATAATAATAATAATAAAATAATAAATAATAAATAATATTAATAATAATGATAATAATACTAATAATTAATAATAATCATAATATAATAATAATATTTAAATCATATTATATTATATATAATTTATAAAAATATAATAGCTTGATGTTGGTTTGCTATAGAGTCGTATAATTTAATATTATTATTATTAATATTTTATTAATATCTATTTTATTAATTATATTATTATTTATTATTATTATTATTATTATTATTATTATTATATTAATTATCACTATCAAATCTCTTTAATTATCTCTGTACATGATGCTATTGTTTCAAGATTTAGGGGGATTTTTACATTGAAGTTCCCCCTCTGATTGCTGGTGTAAGTGAAACTGGTCAAGAGGAAAAGACTTTTAAAATCATTAAACATTTCGTTTTCGCCCTTGGCAAGCGCCCAAGAGACAAAAAAAATTAGTTTTCTCCTATCACGCCAAAGGTCAATAGACGAACGCTCTTCCTTTCCAAAGAAAGAAGTAACCTGTTTATAGTTAAATGTATATACTATATATATATTTAATATATTATACTATATATTATTATTATACTATCTATTAATATATATATAATTATATATATTACTATATTTATATATTTTTTAATTAACAATATATATAATAATAATATAATATACTACTAATTTATTAATAATTTTAGATACTTCTATATATATATATTATATCTTACTATATTATACTAATATATATATATATTATAATTTTGTACCTATAATAATATAAATAAAAGTATGTCTATATAAATATATATTATCATATAGTATATATATATAATCATAATAATATAATGAGCATTTATATATATACTATAATATATACCTATAAGAAAAATGAATATAATAATATTGATAGTAGAGTTTGTTATCTATAAATTATATTAAATTCAATATAATCTATATTATTACTATTTATAGGACTTATATAGTGTCTATATACGTAAGATAGTAATTAGTATAAACTTGCAACTTTTATTATAATAGTATATATAATATTTTAATATGTATGTTACTATATATATATATATTATTATATATATATATACATAACGAGGTCTGTTTGAAAAGTTAATTGAATCATATGCCGGGAAATAAATATTACTAGCCATGTGAGGTTCATTTCTTACTCCCCTTCAAAATAGGAACTCTTGGGCTTCAGCGCACACTTAGTCCAACAAGTAGTTTACCATTGATTGAAGCGTTTCTGGAATGTCCTCTGATGGAAGGTCGTCTCGGCTGTCGAAGCGGGTGCCTTTCATTGGAGATTTGAGCTTTGGGAATAACCAGAAGTCACACGGAGCCATGTCCGGAGAGTAAGGTGCCTGGCGAACGATTGAAATGCCTTTCTTTGCCATGAAATCCTGGATCAGAAGCGACGAATGAGTCGTGGGCGTTATCGTGATGAAATTTCCAGTTTTGTGATGACCTCAGATCCCGTCTTTTATGATGAACTGCATCACAGAGACAACGGAAGGCGTCACAATAGTACTCTTTAGTTATTGTTTTCCCTTCAGACGAGCATTCGTGATCCACAATGCCACGAGAACCGAAGAAAATAATCATCATTCCCTTGATTTTGCTCTTTACTTGCCGTGCTTTCTTGGGTCTCGGCGAGGTTAAATGCTTCCACTATGATGACTGGACTTTGGTTTCTGGGTCGTACCCATACACCCAGGTTTCATCTCCAGTTATCACGGTATTGAGAACTCTGCATCCCTGTTGACTGTTTCCAGCATGCCTCGTGCGACGTTAAGTCTGGATTTTCTTTGTTCTTGCGAAAGTATTTTTGGCACATGTTTGGCTGTCACCCTGAGAAATCCTAATTCATCCCGCAAAATTACATGAACAGAATCTTTGCTGATACTGATGTCATCAGCAATTTCTCTCACTGTCAAACGACGATCTGGCATTATCAAGGACTTTTTTCTCAATGGTTTCTGCATTCCTCCTTATTGACGGCCTCTGTAACGATGATCAGTCTCGCATTTTTAAAACGATTGTACCAGTATTTTATTTGGGTAACACCCATTGCATCAACTAAGAAAACTTGTTGAATCTTGCAAATTGTTTCCGCCTTGCTTTTTACCAGCTTTTGGCAAAACTTGATGCAGTATCTTTGCTCAACACGTTCCGTCATCTCACTCAAAATAAAACTCCGACGTTCACACACAACACTACCTCACTCGGCAGCAGCCTGTCAGCGACTGACGTGTCCGGCAAGCCTAAAAACAACCAGCGCTCGTGCAAATGTTCCCCACACCTTCCACTTCAGTGATGCCAACCTCAAATAATTACTTTCCGCGTGAGAAAATCATGTCGATATTTTTTCAGACAGAACTCATATATATATATATATAAATATATATATATATATATATATATATATATATATATATATATATATATATATATATATATATATATATATATATATATATATATATATATATGTATATACATGTGCGCTGTTATGGGGGGCAGGGTAGTGATAGCCCCCCCTAGGTTTTGAATCTCATGAGAAATTTCCACAATTATTATATATATATTTATATATATATAGCATATATAGTTATATTATATATATATATATATATATATATATATATATATATATATATATATATATATATATATAGATATATATATATATTATATATATATATATATATATATATATACACGAAAAGCCTATTTTTTTTATCTTGAGATACTTTGTGGCTGGAAATGTAGGGGATGGCCATGCCTACCCTGGCCAGACTTGTAACGCCGCTCATGTATACCTCCATCCATGCATTCGTTGTTGCCCCAATCAGAGAATCGTAAGACGTTTGAAAATAATTCTGAATTGCATGTATTTTTTTTAAACCAGGCATTAAGACTTTAGTTGCAGAATAGTTTTTATATGCTCTCCATCTTAGGAGCAATTATAAGCTGAGATATTGAGGACTGTTAATGGGAAAAAATTTTGCAAATAGTCCTGGGAAGAGAGGTAACTGCTTGTGTGCTTGAGAAGCCGAAAGAAGTAGTGGAGGTGGTTAAAAATATTATTATTATTATCTGACAAAGTAATACTGAAAAATATGGATAAGCTTATAATTAAAAGGCCTAGGATTGAAAAAGTTATTAACTTGTGATTGAACAAACTACGAACCCATTTAGTGCTGGTTCTAGTAATATTGATGATAATTCAAGTGGTATTGAAGCCAATCTTGTTATTGATGATATTAAATTTAGTAGTGTTGTTACTTGGGATATAGCGTACCAAAAGGAAAAATGTCCTGATATTGGAAATTACATAATTGGAATCAGTATTAAAGACAAAGTTTGACTTATTAACAAAACCGTACAAACCACCACTACAAAATTTTAAAGATGCTAAAGAGGAAAAACTCCTTTCCTTTATGAATAGCTATATCTGCACATTCTTGGCTAGCATATTCTAAAATATTGAAAGGATCGTTTTGTAGATTGTGTGGTCATTTAGACATTCTATCAAAAGAGACATTTTCTTTATTGTAAAACCATTTAGAAAATATAAAGACATGCATTCATGTGCTAAAGTCCATGCAAATTTAGAATGGCATAAATATGCCTCAGTAGCAGCACAATCCAATATTATTAGATTGTGGTAGCAGCAAGGAATTTAAAACGAATAATATAAAATAAGCGTGTTAGTGTAACTGAGCAACTGCATGTTGCTGAGCCCTTATTTATTCAAAAAAATAGGCAACTATAATTTCTACTTTAATATTTTGTTGCACTTATGATGTCGCTATAGAGGTAGCACTGCAGATACCGTCAATTTTTCCGATTTGCTCAAATTGTAAAAGCTGGAGATGTTGTTCTTGTGGAACATTTAAAATCAAGCGGAGTAAAAGCTAAATACACATCACATATGATTCAGAATGAACTTATATTTATTTGTGGAAAGTTGATATGTAATCAAATTTTGAATGAAGTAAACAATTGTAAATATTTCTCTCTTTTAGCAGCAGACATATCCGGAACAGAACAGCTATCGATTGGTGTTCGCTTCGTTGATAAGGATCTCAATGTACGTGAAGAATTTCTAGGCTTTACTCCTCTTAAAACTTAAAGCTGAAGATATAGCCAGAGCTATATTGTCTACTACACGAAATATTTACAATTTATAAATATGAGTAAGCTTGTTGGACTTGGTTTGATGGGTGCTCCACCATGACTGGCAAAGAAAATGGAGTTCAGAAGTTAATAAGAGATCAGTGCCCTAAAGCCAAATTTTTTTCATTGTTGTTCCTATCGTTTCAATTTAATAATTAATGACCTAAATACTGTTCCAAAATTTCGAAACTATTGGAATAGTAAATAATTTATTAAATTTTTCCGTGAAAATGTCTCGCAGAAATTTGGTGGCTAATATACTATTGTTATGCGAAACACGATGGTCTGCCAAGTACAAATCAACTAGGATATTTTAAGAAACATTTTAGCCAAATAAAATTATCATAAAAAATCTCTTATCTGATCCAGATGTAACGCAAGCCACACGAACTGCAGCATGTCAGCTTTCATCAGCAGCAGGAAGTCCTGCATTTCTCATCTGTTTAATAATCATGACAAAATATAGTTCATATTTGAGCCTATGGGAAATATTCATCAAACTAAAGTAATAAATTTGAAGAAGAGGTTCATTGTCACATAGAAAACTTTTAAATATTTAAAAACTGATGGAAATGAAAAT
>JABUQX010117795.1:25000-29752 GCA_015478945.1 Trachelipus rathkii
AAATACCAGGGCAGTACCATAATTACAAATTCCTCAACAAATTTCTATCAACTCCACTTGAAAATTATTAAGCTGCACGGTAAAGTCTTAAAGTTGATTGTACACACAAACTACATATCAACATTAGTACACACACACACACTCACACACACATACGAATGTACAAACGGGCTTTCACACATGTATGCGCCCTATTATAAAACATTAGAGATAACCATTTATGGTGTCAGAACAATCTAGATCGGCATGGACTGCTGTGTTCCATTATTATTATTTTTATTATTATTATTATTATTATTATTATTATTATTATTATTATTATTATTATTATTATTATTATTATTATTATTATTATTATTACAAGTTATTATTATTATTATTATTATTATTATTATTATTATTATTATTATTATTATTATTATTATTATTATTATTATTATTATTATTATTAGTAGTAGTAGTAGTAGTAGTAGTAGTAGTAGTAGTAATTTAGCTTTTCTAATGTTAATAGAGTTAGTAATATAGAATACTATGCATAAATTATAAATCGTACATATTAAGAAGTATGCAAGCTATTGTTGTATGCACGAAGCAAAGCAAAACACACACACACACATACACACTCTACACACACTCACGTACACGTAGTTATGTATATATATATATAGTATATATATATATACATATATATATATATATATATATATATATATATATATATATATATATATATATATGGTATATATGCATGAAAAGTATAATAAAGATTAAATGGAAAAACGAAAGAATAAAATATTTAAATCAATTTGAGACAAATTAATTCTAAATGTCTTTCTCAAATTTTTAAGATTTTTTTTTTTTTTTTTTTCATTTCATTGCAAAGCAAATACTGGACGTCAATTTCATCTTCCTATATATAATGTTTGTATAATATATAATTCCGCTGAATAATAGGACAGAATATATATATATATATATATATATATATATATATATATATATATATATCTATGAACATTTAATTATATAAATAAATATAAATTGATTTTGTTATAGATAAATATATAGATATATATATAATATATAGCATATATATATAGATTAATGGCATATAGTATATTTCTCTATATATAATTGTAAATAGAATAGTTATGTCTAAGTTCATATATATATTTATATATATATAGTTAGTATATATGTATATATATATATATATATATATATATATATATATATATATATATATATATATATATATATATATATATATATAACAGAACCAATGCTCTGAACATTTTGGTGGATGACAATAAAAATCTTGATGAGTTTTGTTTTATTTAATACAAACTATTTATGTGAAATCGGAATTAATAAACTGTTCTGGATAAATATGATGAAAGTTTGTCGACGTTTTGGGAAACAGTAATTCTCATCTTCAGGACAAACATGGTAATAATGCTTAGGTAACTTGTAGGTAAAAGGCAGTTGAAGTCTATATAATAACACTATTATAATTACAAAATTTATAACTAGAACAGTTGCAGGTGAAATGGACCGCTATCGTTAAGTGATGGTTTAAGACTGACTGCGTAAATTGATTCTAAAATTTTCAGATCAAGTTGTTGGTTGGTTTGTGAAAGAATTGTGAAGTGAGATAGACTTATGGGATGATTTTTAGTGAAACTATGGTTCCTAATGCTGGAGGGGGTGGGGATGTAAAATATGTACCGGTTCTAGCCGAGCAGCCTCTATGTTCATCAGCCCTGACAAAGAGTTGGCGCTGAATGCTGCCCACATAGTTGCTCGTGCAAACACCACAGGAATATTTATATATGACTGAAGAAAGCAAGGGAGCAGGTAGAGGGTCTTTATGAGATAAGTAGGCGCCTATAGAAGAGTTGGGGATGAAGACAAAAATAAATTTCAAATGGGGATAGCAATTTTGTAGAATTTTGAGTAGTTCATTTTTAATTTTGATGTAGTAGTGGTCGTAGAAAGGAAGTTTGATAAAAAATGGCTGTTTTGGTATCGACAGAGTAAGGTTGTCAATAGAATAAGATCGGTTCAAAAATCTTCTAATTAACGTATAAATTAATGGAGGGGTAGAGATTTGAGTTGAAAAATTTAATTAGGAAAGTAAATTCTTTATGAAGTTCTTGATAATTAGATGTTAGATGGAAGGCTCTAAAGATTAAAGTTTTTATACTATTACATTTATAAAGAAAGGGGACGTGACTGATGTATTTATGAGAAATGAAATCGGAATTAATAAATTGTTTAGGATAGGAATCATAGTTTCACTAAAAATCATCCCATAAGTCTATCTCACTTCACAATTCTTTCACAAACCAACCAACAACTTGATCTGAAAATTTTAGAATCAATTCACATAGCCAGTCTTAAATCATCACTTAATAACGATAGCGGTCCGTTTCACCTGCAACTGTTCTAGTTATAAATTTTGTAATTATAATAGTGTTATTATATAGACTTCAACTGCCTTTTACCTACAAGTTACCTAAGCATTATTACCATGTTTGTCCTGAAGATGGGAATTACTGTTTCCCGAAACGTCGACAAGATTTCATCATATTTATCCAGAACAGTTTATTAATTCCGATTTCACATAAATAGTTTGTATTAAATAAAACAAAACTCATCAAGATTTTTATTTTCATCAATATTTTATGTTCATAGCATTGGTTAAATTGTTATAAAATACCAGATTTCCAAAAAATATAAAATATTATATATATATATATATATATATAATATATATATATATATATATATATATATATATATATATATATATATATATATATATATATATATATATATATATATATATATATATATATATATATATATAGGAGTTCAAAAAAATATACTAACACATTGACTTTTTTTTTTTTTCAGGTGTGTATACTGTTAAAAAAGTGCAGGAAAAAACAACATAGCTTTGAAGAGAAAAAGTTTGTCCTTAAATGCTATCACCGGAAACGCCACGGAAGTGTAAAGACTGTTCAGAAGGGAGTTCGAAAAACCGCCACCAACACCACCGGACCATTGCCTGCATTAGAGTTATTTTGAAGCAGATGGAACCGTTCACAACGTCAACAAGAAACGTTCTGGACGACCACGGACATTCACCAACCCTGCAAAGGAAGAGCGGGTACAGGAAACCCTCATCCGATCTCCACAGAAATCTCTACGACAAACGGCTCGGGAGACACACATCTCAAAAGATAGCGTCCATCGCATCTTGAAGCGTCTACGCTGGAAATGCTATATACCAAGACTACTCCATGCTCTCAATGAAGACGATCCGATCGGAGACTTCAATTTTGTGAATGGTACCTGGCTAAATGTGCAGAAGATGCAGGGTTTCCACACAAAATTGTCTGGAGCAATGAGGCCACCTTTAAATTAAATGGCTCGAATAATCGCCATAATTGTACCTTCTGGGATTCCTGTAAATCCCCATGTTAAAGCTGAACACCATTTAAACCTACCAGGGGTAACTGTGTGGTGTGGGATTTCAGCATTGGGCATCATAGGACCTTTTTTTAACGGAGCGGTAGATGGGGACAGGTATCTAACTGCTGCAGGAGTCGGTCGGTCCATACATTGACGAGATGTTTGGTGATTACGACGTGATTTACTTTCAGTAAGATGAAGCACCTCCCCACTACCATCGCGATGTAAGAGCTCACTTCGATGCAGCATTTCAAACATTGGACGAAGGGGTAGTATTGAATACCCTGCGCGTTTCCCCAGATTGCACGCCAATGGACATCTTTTTATGGGGATACCTCAAGAACAGAGATTATCCCTCAAAACCAAGAACGATAAATGCATTGAAATTGAAAATCGAAAGACAATGTCGCGACATTCCAAATGAACTGTTTCGTATCGTTTGCGACTCCATTAGTTCGCGTTATCAGCTGTGTCTGGACAATGGCGGTCATCATTTTGAACATATGCGAACATGATTCTTTAAATACATGTATGTTCTGTAATTCAAGCCTTTAAACTTGTCATTATGTTCATAAATAAAGTTTGTATAGTCTTTCAAAGTGTTAGTACATTATTTTGAGACACCCTTATATATATATATATATATATATATATATATATATATATATATATATATATATATATATATATATATATATAGTAACAGAGTTTTTCAGGCCGACAAGTGTGCACATCAGTTTATACGGGTTGTATTGCAAACCACCTATTTACGTATTACAAATACCTATAATTATATAAGGGCTTACATACGTTCATGTGTACACTTTTCTGTGTACACATTTTATTTTGGTTGGGTTGTTGTTTAAGCGTTGGTGGGACATTTGAAAATCATCAGTTGTAAATAAACTTTTCATTATTACTAATAATTTCCTTCCTCTCTTAATCATTGTCATATTATTTCTCCAATATATACAGTATGTGTTTGCGCCCGCATCATCATGCAACAGTAAACAACAACAAAACTTAAAATACAACAAACAACGATATAAACAAAAATATGACGTCATTCCGTGGTTGTGTGTGTGTGTCCCGATCAACAACCAAACAGCAACCAAACCAAATTGAATGTGCACATGAAGGTATGCAAACGCTTATATAACTATAGGCACATATACGTAAATAGGTGCACACGTGTACGTATAAAACTTGTGCACATTTGTCGGTCTAAAGGCTCTGTTACTACTATATATATATAGATTGCTATATATATAT
>JABUQX010117796.1:0-2500 GCA_015478945.1 Trachelipus rathkii
GTTTGGGTTAGTATGGAAAAATTTGTGTGATTGAAGGAATGGTCGTGCGTGTGAGCGTGGTCACGTATAGCGGAGTGTGAAGGGGAATTGAGGATAAGGTTGGTGCGTGTGGAAACACCTCTGTGCTCATCCACTCTTACGTTGAGCTGGCGTAAAGTACTACCAACATAAACGGCATCACAGCCGTTACAATTGAATTTGTAAATAACAGAAGAGCGGAGTAGCGAGGGTGTTTTTTCTTTATGATTACAAAAAGAAGCAATTGTAAAGGAGGAATTGAAAATTAAATTGATGTTTAATTGTGGGAAACTATTATTTAAAACGTGAGCAAGGTCCTTACGTAGTTTAGTGTAAATATGTTCATAATAAGGTAGAGGAATATACAACTTCAGTTTAGGGGTTAAGAAAGTAATGGGGGGAGGGTCCAATTCTGCGTTTAAGAGATTGTTGATAAATTTGTTTATGAGAGAGAGAGGGAAGAGGTTTGATACGAAAAAATTTGACAGAAATGTAAATTCTTTGTGTAACAAACTATAAGTGGAAGATAGATGAAAGGCTCTGTATAAAAGGGTTTTAATACTATTACATTTGAAAGCAAGGGGGGTATGGCTGAAAAAGTTTAAGCCAAGTCCTGTAAAGGTCTTTTTCCTAAAAAAAATTGACGTAGAGAAATCTGACGAAGTTTTTCTGATAAATAAATCCAAAAAAGGAAGGGAGTTCTCCGATTCGTCCTCATGTGTGAAAGTTATGTTTGGTAACTGTGAGTTTACATAGTCAAAAAAATATGGAATTTTGTTTTTATCTGTAAAAAGTAGGAACGTATCGTCCATATATCTTTTATAGAAAGTAGGTTTGAAGAGGGGGGGACAATTTTCAAGCCAGATTTTTTCGTGGTGTATCAAGTATGCATTGGCCAGGATTGAGCTTAATGGTGAGCCCATAGCTAGGGAATTAGTTTGTGTATATAATACATTATCAAAAAAGAAGTATGTATCTTGGGCTGCAAGTTGCAAAAGTGTTTTAAATTCTTTCTTATTAAAACCATTAAATTGTGTATTTACTTCAAAAATGTTTTCTAGTAGGATGTTAATGGCATCGTTAATGGGGATATTGGTGTAAAGTGATTCAATGTCAAAACTAGTCATGAAATAGTTGTGAAGATTAATAGTGGATAGCCAGTTCTTGAATTGGTAGGAATTCTTTATTGTAAAATCATTAGTTGAAAATGGGGTTAGTAGAGGGACTAAGAATTTTGCCAGTTTATAATTGTGAGTCGTAAAAGCTGTTAAAATGGGTCTGATTGGTACGTTATTCTTATGTATCTTCGGGAGGCCGTACAAAATGCCGGGGGATGAACCATGAGCATATATTTCATTAAAAATAGATTTACTGATTTTATCGGCTTTTAGGAGTTTTCTAAGGAAACGGTTTACTTTGTCTTCTAGAGAGAGAGACAAATTAATGGGGGTTTTGTTAGTAATAGGGTTAAATTTTGACGTGTCGGTAAGGATGTTTTTTAACTTGGTGACGTAATCTGATCTGTTCATTAATACTATTCCTTGACCTTTGTCTGGTTTGCAAATAATGATAGAGGTATCTTCTTTAAGAGATTTTAGTGTAACAAAGTCAGATCTTGAAATCAAAAATGAAAAAATTTTCCTTGGGTTGAATTTATAAAAGTGTTTATGGACGATTCGCTTTAGTTTTACGGTGACCATTTTAAAATCTAAATTATAAGGTTCATGATTTTTTAAAATGTGAAGCAAATTCTCAAATGCTCCAAAATAATTAATGAAGTTAATATTAAATCGTGGGAGGTTAAAATTTAAGCCTAGGCCTAGTAACCTCTTTTCATTGGAAGAAAGTAATTTATCTGAGAGGTTAAAAATGTATTTGTCAGGATCTGGGAAGACGCCGTCAAAATGTAAATTGAGCGATCTTAATTTATTTTTATGTTTAAATTTGCTTCAATGTTGTTTAGTTTTATAGACGTTATATTATTTATTAGATATATATATATATAAATATATATATTATATATATATATATATATATATATATATATATATATATATATATATATATATATATATATATATATATATATATATATATATATATATATTGGTTACAATATATATATATATATATATTATATATATATATATACATATATATATATAATATATATTATATATATATATAATATATATATAATATATATCATATATATATATATATATATATATGATATATATAAATATGTATATTATATATATATATATATATATAGTTATATATATATATATATTATATTATAATTATATATATATATATATACTATTAATATATATATATATATATATATATATAATATTATATATATATATAATATATATATTTATATATATATATATATATATATATATATATATATATATATATATATATATATATTATATATATAGATATTAATTTTACACATATAATATATATATAT
>JABUQX010117796.1:30000-67213 GCA_015478945.1 Trachelipus rathkii
TAGTTTTAACAAGGGGTCCGCGGTCGAACGATTTTTGCGAAAGCCAAACTGGAAGTTTGAAAAAGCTTGGCGACTCTCCAGAACAGGGAGAAAGCGGCCTGAAACCATTTTCTCCATTAATTTACAGGTATGGCAGGTCAGTGAAATTGGTCTTTGGTTATCCGCCAGCTTCGGATCTTTCCCAGGTTTGGGGATAGGAATTACAATAGCTGTAGTCCAAATAGATGGAAAAGAGGATTCGATCCAGATTCTGTTATATAGATCCAGCAAAAATGCTGATGCTGAGGGATGTATATGACGGAGCATGATATACGAAATCATGTCTGGACCAAGAGCACCGTCTTTGCTACTCGCCAGTGCAGTTTGATACTCTGCAAGTGTAAAAAGACGGTTGTAAGTATGATCTTCCCCTTTCGCTGTTGAAAAGTCTGGCAGTGCTGTGTCAGTTCTCAGTTTTTGAAAGGCTTCAGTGTAGCGGAATGAACTCGAATGGCTAGCGAAGCTATAACCTAACGCATCCGCTACCACCGCAGGAGCGGAGATCGTATCAGTTATATCAGGTCCCATAACGGAGGACTGTGGGTGAGGAGTTATTAGATCGACGAGATATTTTCTGTGTAACTTTCCACACTAAAGGAAGGGGAGTTGTGGAGTTAACAGTCGATATGTAAGTTCGAAAATATTGTTTACGCGTTTGACGATTAATTCGCCGAGATCGCCGCAGCTGCTTTAAAAATAATCATGTTTGGGGTGGTACGGGTCTTTTTGTATTGCATGTAGAGTTTCTTCTGCTTCTCGTTGGTGGCTTGTGCGCATCTTGGACCACCAAGGGTGTTGCCGACCACCTGCCTAGGAAGACTTGCGGGGAAGCAAGCTTCCGCATGCGAAATGACCTACTTCTGGAAGAAGCAAAAAGGCTTCATCAACAGTCTGAAATCGGTTATTAAAAGGAGAAAGAGGGATAGCTGGGCCTGATAAAAGGAGCCCACCCGCTCGATCATAAGCCAGCTGGAGTTGGGTTTTTTGCTTGGGCTTGGAAACAAGGCTCATTAAAATGCTATGGTAATGGAATCACTGCCGAATAAAATAATCAAAGCGGGAACGCATGTAAAATCGATCCATAAGGGAATGGACCAAAAGGAAATATCAATACAGGAAGAAGTGTGTGTATCTAAACGTTCATATGTAGGGAGTCCTGTGTTAAGGCATCCCAGGGAAAAGGGGGTTAGAAGATCTATTAAGATCTTGGACTTAGATGAAGTGACAGAGTCACCCCATAATGGGTGGCGGAGGTTGAAGTCACCTAGTATAACAACCGGAGTAGGGAGCTGTTTAAAAAGATCAGCTAAGTCGACCTTAGTAAATTCACTACTCGGAGCTAAGTAGACTGAACATATAGTAATGTCGATGGATAAGTGAATTCTTGCCGCTACTGCATGAAGTTTGGTTTGAAGAGGGACTGGGGAATAGGGGATAGATTTGTGAATGAGTATTCCTGCCCCTCCCCTATCATTGTCACCTCTTTCTATAGAAGTTAACGGCGATTTATATTCAGATGGTTGAAAGAAGTTACGATGACATAGTCGAAGTTCCTGCAAACATATACACTTTGGTGTGCATATGTTTATTAGTTGAACAAGTTCTTCGAAATTAGAGTAATAGCCACGACAATTCCATTGAAGGAAAGTAGTCATGATGAGTTATGAATATTATGGTGGTGGTCTATTAGAGACAATTGTCTCTATGTGACTGGGGGTAATGTTAGAGGTGGATACAGATTGAGAGGGAAGGTTGAGGCGTGGGTCTCGGCGAGGAGGGGGAACAAAACCTGGGGGGCCAGGGTAGTCATACACCAGAGATTTGTTAGGTTGTATGACCTCTTTTAGGGAGGAGTTTTCAGATGTATTTGGTGAAAGAGCTTCACCATGAATACGAGATAAGTTGAGTTCAACCAAGTCCAACTTATTATGTGGGTTCGATTGGTCAATAGAAGAGCAACCAAAATGCTCGTGTTTATTAATGGGAGTGGAATCAGTATCTGCCAAACAAGCAGATTCAGAAATGTGTAAGGGATATGGAGTTGCTTCCATGGAAATGGGGAAGGAAGGTGTCACCGGAAAGGTGTCATCTTTTTGAAAAGGAGTTGGGGTCGCGATAATGGGTTCCGATATAGGATTCGTTGGATTGACAAGGTCCGATACTGGAGACTTTGCCAGTAATTCGTCGTGGGAGTGATTTTGGGAGATTGGACGATTTAAGTTAAGAATGGGGACCTCTGGGTCTCCCTTCATGCCTCCAACAGATCCAGAGCGCTTAGAGCGCTTGCGGCGTTTGCGTTGGACAGTCTTCCATTCGCCTTTCTCGGAAGCGCAGGAAGTATTAGAAAGAGAGTGGGTCATCACATCGAGCTCCATTTGGGAGCTGTTGTCCATTTCATCTGCTAAGGTATAGAATCCCTTGGGGAGCGCTGAGATAGGAAATTCGGAAGAAGAATTATAGGAAGATTCAGAAGAGCTAGAATTATCTTGCAAACTATTAGAGGGTTGATTGGTGGGCTGTCCGATAGCTGCGATTGTTTGGGTACAATCTATTAAAGTCGTTGCTTTTGTCTCTTGAATAGACTTATGGCGAGGTCTCTTCTGAGTTACATTTTTTACGTCTGGGGTTACTGTGTTTTTGTTTAGAAATTCGGATGCTTTGTATTTTAACGAATAATCTTTAGCTTGGCGATTATTCTTTTCTTTGTGTTTGGGAACATCTTTTTCAGGAATTTGAGTAATAGTGGGAGGCGAATTAAGGGACAAAGAGACAGTCCTCTTGCATAAGTTTGGAGAACCCATTGGGTAGGCATGGGACAGTGTGTCTTGAAAAGAAGTGTTTTCCAAGTTTTGTGTTGGATGAACCAGCTCAGTTTCATTGCTGGTTTGTTGAAGGTTAGTACTCGGGATAGGGTTGTTAATGGCTTTTTGGACGAGAGATTGGGTCAAGGGCTGCTTTTGTTCAATTTGAGGAGTCGGTGGCGTGGGCAATACAGGCAGATAGGATACAGTAGCTGCCTGAGTTTCACTGGGATTTTGGGGAGGAGTTCTGCTGGGATGAGTTTGTGTGGGTGGATCAACACGCGGGGGCGTGGGGGCAGCTGTGATTGTGGCGTAAGATCGCTTTGGTCTTGTAGGATATTTTTCATCAAGCTGGCGTATGGCATCTCTCCTGCTCATTTTGTGTATGGTGCATAACTCCAAAACCTCCTGTTCAAACAGGTAAGACGGGCATTTGAAGGAAGAAGCACTGTGGGGTCCTCCACAGTTTCTACAGTTAGGGGTATTTTCACAGGGAGTGTGAAATAATTCTCCGCAGACTGGGCATATTTCATCCGGTCCCCTACAGTATTTTCAGGGATGACCAAATCATTGACATTTAAAGCAACGTCTGGGTCGAGGGAGAAACGTGCGAACACTGTGACTTGTGAACCCTATTTTTACCTTTGTAGGTGGATGAGGGGTATTAAAGGTCAGCAGTAAACGAGGATTTGGTTTGTCAGGAGTTTCCCGACGAGGGGGAAATCTATAAACGTTTGTAACGGAAAATCTTTTCTGTTGGAGATTTCCCATGATGACAGCTGTATCTTCGTCTTTCTGTTCATAACAGTAAATAGTGCCTTTAGATGTGTTTCTTATTTCATCGGGAGTAGAAATAAGAGGAATATCTGCAAGAGACGTTAGGGATGACAGAATAGAACTTTGATATCGGGTAGTAGCTTGTACGAGAATGGACCCATTTCTCATTAATGTGACTGGAGGATCTTCAACGCCTAAAGCTTTTTCAAGTGCATTACTTAGAAGAATGGTTCTGTGCTCAGTAAGAGCTTTGGAGGTAGTGGATCGCAGAATGTGATACATCGGGAATGATGTATCTGCTGACATTCCTGGAGGGGGTGCAGCATATGGAGTGAACGAATGAGAACGACTGTGACGAGGGGCACCTTTGCGGGATTGCCCCGAACGTTTGGGCACCTGGGATGCAGAGGGCGTGCCAGGCGACTGATCGCCGGAGACAGGCAGAGGCCTTCCAGGTGAAGTGGGGGGAGACACGGCATCAATGTCGAGTGCAATTCAAAAGAGTAAGTCCATTTATCGGTCCAGGTTCGGGAATCTTTAAATCCATCAGTTTCCGAGGCATCGTAAGGTTATCCATGTGTATATTATATTAAAGGGGTCCCCCCTCATGGGTGTCGAGCCCTATGAGGTTTGTGCCCGGAGGACCGCGCTAAGCGGCGGGGAGTCTCTTATTATAGATGTTCCAGAGGGGTCAGGGAAAAAGACCCAAACCTGGTGCTGGGTCGTGTGCACCGAATCACAAACAGGTGATGCGGCTCACACCCCTTCAGCACAGATGACGCCAGATGCCCCCTCCGTAAGGAAGGGTGTCATTGGCGTTCATCTACCTCTCTGAAAAAAAAACCCCGCTTCTTCGCTCTAGGACGCTGAAGAGCGGGTGGTATATCCGTATATCCCGCCCAACAGCATCCCAGAGAGCCCCCCAACCACAACAAGGTGAGCGATCAACTGGGGGGATATATATATAAATAACTATATGTCATATATATATAATATATATATATATATATTATATATATATATATATTATATATATATATATATATATATATATATATATATATATATATATATATATATATATATATAGTATTATTATAATATATATATATATATATAAAGTCTTTTGATACATCTATTTTTAAACCTCTATTCTAAATTTTTCACTACAGGTTATAGTTTTTCTTCATGAGTTTTTTTTAATAATTAAACATTTGAAAAGAGTATTCAAGATGTTCGAAGCGGATAATAAATGAAATATTAAAGGTAATCGAAACAGGACAGGCATCTTTCTCTTTATGGAACTTACTATAACTTTTTTTTAATATATAAATATTATTTTGGTTAATAAACTTTCATTTCTTTTGATATAAAAATAAGCCTTCTTGATACTGGATAAGTGCGATATCGTTTATTTGGTAAACTTTTCCCTTCTTAAATTAAACATCATTGAACATCTTTGTTACAAATGAGCTTGATAAATATTTGTGTTTTTGTATTTAAATTACCCTTTAAATTATTTTTAATAAAAAAATTTTTTTTAAAATGATAAATGGAGAATTTTTTAGTATTTTCCTGCTAGAGCTAACTAATTAACAAAACTTAGTCATTTCCTTCTTACAAAATAATTAAAAAAATGGACAAGATAGTATAAAATGCTTACTACAAAATGGTTAAATTTAACACATTTATTTTTTTTATTGAAAATAATTTACATTGTAACTTAAAATAAATAAACAATAAAAAATTTATTAAATTAAATTTAATAATGATATTAATGATAACATTAAACCGAGAATATCCATTAATTTAATCAATTCTTCTGTCAGAAACAAAACAATGCTCATACATAAGACTTTAGTAACATTTGTTATCATAGTAAAATATTATATAAAGATATACGGATATTAAATGCAAGAAGTGAAAATTGAAAAATAAATATATAAAACTGGATATGCCTCAGAACTTTGTTTGTTAGCAATAGTTGGTTGAAAAGATAAAGTTTTCTTTACCTCATTGACCACTAGTAATTTAAGAGGATGTAAACGTAGGGCAACATCAAAATGTGTTGAAAAAATTATTGAATGGAAATTCCCAAGTATAGAACGTGCTTAATTATGATTCCGTAGGCAATACATTTGTCCACTATCACTCAAAATTCAATATGAAAAAATTAGTTTCCCGCGTTAAGAACTAGATCCAATATTTTGTTTTTTACCACCATTTTAGGCTCCACCTAAAAATGGATCATAAAATATTTTAATTTCGGAATTTTGCTAAAGAAAAAGCAAACCGCAGCGTTTTCAGAACCCCTAAAGTCTATTTTTGGGTGATTTTCTGTGTCTGTTATTCATTGTTTCGGCGTTTTCAAATTTTTTCAGAACCTAAATTTTTTGAACTTTTTTCGTATCAACTTCTACAATTTTTTTTTGAAATGACTTCAAACTTGAAATTTGCATAGATTGGTCCATTACGCACAAAATGCACATAGAAGTTTTTTGATTTTTGGAAATTGTGCTCAGCAATTGAAAAAAAAGTTGGATTTTGAATTCGACATTGCTGAGCAACAATTTTTCAAAAAATCAACAACTTATTGTGATTTTGTGCGTAATAGACACATCTATGTATATTCCAAGTTTGAAGTCATTTCTAAAAATATTTTGAAGTGATACGAAAAAATGTCAAATAAATTAGGTTCTGAAAAAGTAAAACGTGGCAACAATGACACAGACAGAAAAACACCCGAATGGGCCGTTCTAGAAGTCAAAAAAAGCTGAAGGTCATCCCCATGAAAAAAATTTTGGGCCTTTTGAAAAAAACATAAAAAAGAAAAAATTTTTATGGTTTTCCCAAATTTTTTTTAAAGGGTGAAAAAAAGGGGGGGGGTCTAAAATGGGGTCCCAAAATCCCAAATTTTGGATCTAGCCCTTAATATTTACAGACGAGATGAAAATAAAAGAAGGAGGGACAGTATAATCAGTAAGGCTTCGGATTCGCAAAATTTCAAAGTCCTCTTTGACAGCAAGAGCTGTAATACAAGGTGACATTAAGCATTTAAATAATGCTGAATAAGATGGTTGAAAAACATTTGGACCAGTGGACCAATGAGTAATCATTAAAGTTTAAAACTTGAGTATATGGGCAACGCATTCCTTCGTCAAAAGATGAGAAGATTTCAAGTAAAGAATATCCACACAAAGAATATCTCCAAATAATTGTCCCAAAACTTATGATTAGATCTCCCCAGCAATTACAAAACTAAAAAGGCATGAAAAGTGCATGAAAAGAAATTCATAAAAGCCAAATGTCGTCGAGATGAATAGCGATTTGGTGGGAGTCCCAGAGAATATCAAGTTTGCTAAACAGCTGGGCACCTTGAAATTTAGATTGAAAGACAATTAACAATCTTGTTATAGTTACACAGGGCGCCATTGATCAGGTACCTTCTTCCGGATGGGATAAATAACCTACGTCCTGAAAGATGTATGTTAACGTATAGTCCCAAATTGTAACAAATTTTAAAGTCATTTTAGCATCAACTAATTCATCCTTGGGGAGAAACCTAACATTAGCATATACCGGACGAGCATCACCAAGACATGTTAAAACACTTATGGCTGTTAACGGTGGCTAAACTACTTATTAATTAATGTTCAAGACAAAACTATTAAAATAAATTCATTTGCAATCAAAAATTGGTTTAATTGACTTTTTGTAGAAAATGTCAAATTTTGGAAAAATCCATAATAATTCCACCAGTACTGTAGGTTTACCATTGGCAGCGAACACGGAGATTGCAGAGGGGACAAAAGAAATATGAATAGCTAAGTCGTATTGCAGCGTTGCGTAGAAGCAAGAGCCCTTTATCAATTAAAAAGTCATGAGAATCCCTCAAAATCTTTACCTTAATTTTAAAGTGCAGACCAATAGCTGCGCTAGTGATGACCATCTTTTTTGATTTTTCCTATGGGAAGGAAGAAATAGAGTGTGTGAGGGAGTCAGCGAAAAACGCCTAGACAAGGGTGAAAAATTCAGACTACATTTTTATACCACCTAAACCAAGACTTACATGTTTGTGTTTTGTTAGCATAATATAGGTACCCTCTATGAACCTTAGACATTTGCTTAAATTGAAAAGGCATAAGACCTACCGATAAAGATGCAGAATAGGAAGGCTTCTCTGCCTCAGAAGAGGGAGGTGCCTTAAATGTAGCAGAACCTGGGCAATTTGTGTGTAAACATTAGATAGAGATAGAAGATCGCTACCTAAATTGTCCAAAAGACAAAACAGGAAACATCGGGGGAGGCATAGAGGCTTGCTAAATCCTCGCCAACGTCCACTTTGGCAGTCAAAGAAGAAAATCATGTAGAAAGACTGGTGGTTCACCTACGAACAGTTGTTCATTAAACATTTGTTGAAAATGTTCTCATTTACTACACCCGTGATAGAGAGAATGGAAGTCTTAAGAGCAATATAATTTTTAGTTTTAATTCTGAAATTAATCAATACAAAATTATCATGAATATGGGATTGGCCGAGTTACCCCTTTTTTATTTAGATAATTTTATTTTGCCTTGCATACCCAACCAGTTTGCTTTAAAAGTTTCCTCCCTTGTCAAGAAATAAAACTATTTTAAGTATGAAAAAAAAAATCAAATAATAATGGTGCAACTCTCCCGATCCCATATGCCCGAAAACTTAATATTAATCGGATGAACAAAAAGTAACAGAGCAATTTTTTTTCATATATCTTTGAAGTATTTGAGTATGCCTTTTTTTCTAGGTATATCAAAAATTCACTTTAGGGGATTTTAGATGATATATCTATCAATGTATTGTTCAATTTTCCTATCATTTCGACAAACGTTATTTATCTACTTTCCAAAAATGTCACGATCAATATGTTTATTTTAATTGCACTACTATTAGGTCGCATATAGTATGTTGGCATTTATTCTGATAAAGCATTTCATATTAAGCCTGTGATGTAAATAATGAGTCTCTATAAATACTCTGTCTGTAGTTTAGTTTCACCATTTAAATGACTATTATTCGCTGTCATAATCATGGTTGCGTTTTCACCATTTATGTAAGTAATTGTAGAACATTCGAGTGAAAGTTTACCTATATAAGTAAATCAACTCACAATATGTCTAAGTTTCACTCAAGTAGTAATAAGTATTGCCTCTATGGCAAATACGATTGATATGACACATTTACTTTAGTACCAAAAAAATACCACTGTGAGTTGAAATATGAACATAAATAGAACCATTAAACTAGATAATTAATAATGAAGTTTGCCAACATATATTAATGGAAATCAAATATCTTCATAATTTATCCAATGATAATTTTATATAACATTCAGAACTCAGACAGAGATGTCGACTATTCATTTTATCTTTGGTACTCTTTTCTCTGTAGTTACTGTTTGTCCTTCAGGCTGTAAAGTTTCATTTCATGTAAATACCTATTACTATATAGGAAACTAAGAATTATTAACTTAATTTTGGCCCCACCTTGTCGGCTTCTTGGTCTCATGTAGCAAGAGTAAAATGCTATTACAACGTATTAGTGATGCCTTAGTGAGCTGGTATTGGTTTGGGTGGTACTATCTATAGCATACATTCCAGTGATTGATTTCATCTACAGTTAATTATTATTACGAGTCATCTTAGATAACTTATCCATCACTAGTTGATAACTATAAGTTTTAACAGCATGTCTTTGTATTGCATCAATCAAGTACTAATCTTTAGTACCTTTATTTTTCATAGTGAGCTATACTATAGCAGAATTTGGAACAAATTTGGTACTGAGCCACGTATTAACCTTCAGGCATGTTTAAGATAAACTTTAGAAGCACACGTCAATGATTTTCATGTCATTGGTAACAAAGTTGCAAAATGATTTGTGAAGCCAATTCGTTCGTGAGCATAGTAAAAAAGATCCCCTAATCTTTTTTACTAACTTAATAATAATAATAATCCCAATAATAAAATATAATGCAATTAATGAAACAATGCTATTAAACCAAAACAAATAAGACAAACGCTATTCAATATAGAATTCAGTGCAAATTACTAAATGATAAATACCTTATTACTAAATTTTTTCCACTAATAATTAAGGTGTTTCATATTACAGTGTACTTTTATAGAGACTGAATTAGATAATAATGATTTGAAAAATGTAATAATAATTTAATAACAATTAATTACACGATGAGTAATATAATAAATTACTAGATCCACATATTAGCATGAATCAACTAATCTAGATATTATTATCAATAACTCACATATATATATGGTGAATACTAAAATACGTCGTAATATATATAATTTAATTATGAGTGAAAATAATCACATACATATCATTAGCTACTTAAATGGTTCTGTAGTACAATCTTCTTAGGAGTGTAGAGATTTATGTATTATTTAATTCTGTGAGAGCTGAGATTGTAATATAAACCAATAACACTTACAGAGCAATAACTATACCTTTCATCCTCAATGAAATTAAATAATAATAAACATCACATAAATAGACGCATAAACAGTACAATAATTAACTATCCAATAATAATATATAGATAATAGATTAATGAATAATAATAATAATAATAATGATATCCCACATTAAAATCACATGAATAACTAAGAGAATCACACCCATCACATTATCTCTTACACAACCTACATCATTATGATACTCAGATGAAGAATACATTAACATAGATTAGGAATTAACTCATATGATATAATTCAAGCACTGGAGGCATTATTAGATTATTAATTCAACTATTTAATAAGTCATAATATAATTTAATAATTCAATAAATAATAAATTTTATCATAATTAAAATTCAAAGCACTACAGAACTTATAATATAATAATCATTATAATTATTAATAATAATTAATATAATAATATATAATAAATTAAATATATAAGTAAGTAATTAATAAATATAATTAGATGATAATAATATATTTATAATTTCAGTGATTAAATTTAAATAATGAAATAATAATGAATAATGAATAACTTCAATATAATTAATAATATAATTAATAATATAATATAATAATAATAATAGTACATCTTATATAATATAATAATTAATTAAATAATAATTATATATCATCATAAATCAATATTAATAATAATAATAATATTAAATAATAATATAATTATATATTAATAATATAATTTATAGATGAATAATAATTTTCAATAATAAATAACTCAACAATATTCATTGTAATTATATATAAATAATTCAATTAAAAAATAGATTATCATTATATATTATTTATAAACTAATCAATTTAATGAAACTAATTATATATTAAATATTAATATAAGATAATAAATTATAACTAATAAATAGATATATACATGAATAATAGGATTAATAATAGGAATGATGAACGACACAATTCAGATAACAAATAAGTGGAATAACCAATTATACTGAGACTCTTACAGCTCTTAATTTCCATATTATGGGAGCATCTCAATAAGGATCTCAATACACTACTATGTCATCACAATACATCATTCAATAATACATCAGATGAATTAACTAGCGATATAATAATGTTAAATAATTATATATCAATTATAAATAATATAATAATGTAGATAATTAATGAATAAGTAATAAAAGAAATGAAATAATTTATTAATAATCATATAAGACAATACATAATATTGATTCTGTGCAGCTATCATATTCCGCTTGGCAAAATACTCTAATACAGTACATAATAACTAATGAACTAATAATATAACCAATATACTAATTAGTACATAATAATAAACTCTTAATTAATAACTAATAATTTATTAAGAAATTAAAAAAAACAAATAAGAACATACATCAATAATAAAAATAATAAATAATAATAATAGATAATAATAATAATATCATAATAACTTACAATTCAATAATAATAATAATGAGATTCACCTCTTATGGAAAAAATATTATTTATACAAATTACTTGCATAATAATGAATAATTAAATAACAATAATAGATAATTATTACATTAAATACATTATCTGAATTTATTAAATTACATAATAATATTACTAAATAAATTACATTAATACATAATTTAATTCAATAATATAATAATATATCATAATAATTAATAAAATAAATAATAATATATTAATTAATAATTATATAATATATAAGTAAATCATATATTTAATTACATTCAAATATATACATAATTCCACAATAAATAAATAAATAATAAGTTCAATGAAGAGAGAAAAATACATAAATATAAATAATAATTCAATAAATAATATATAAATATCAATAATAATACTTATAATAATAATAGTACAGATAAATATACTGCCGAATAGTATTTCTTAATACGAGTCAATTCAAATAATTCAATAATAATAATAATATCGGAAAATAATAATGAATAAATAATAATAATAATCATAATAATCTCAAATAATAAAATAATCTAATAATAATAGTCATTTCAAATACAATAGATTAATAATAATAGATAATATTGCATAGATATCATCAATCAATCATCCAATAATTAATAGGAATAAAGAGGGAGTTAATCAATATTATTAACATTAATTAATAATCTATATAATTCAAATGGATGAATGTAATAATCTAATCGAAGAAATCTATTTTAATAAAAAATGATTGAATAAATCCAAAAAGACTTAAGAGCTGTAAAACTCGAACATTCATTGACATTGCATCAAAAAGGCAAAATATATATTTTGTAAAAAATTTTTTTTTTAAAATTTTACAAATGTCTTAAAATTTGAAAAACTGATATATATATATATACTATGTATCTTATATAGTATTATATATATATATCTTATTATATTTATATATCATTAAGCTATATAATATTTATATATATATTACTTCTTCATAATATATTATATACTCTATATAATATACATTAATAGTATATACTATATATATATATATTAGTACGTAATATTATTTTAATGATATATCATGCGATCAACTTGATTGAAAGTAAATGATATTCCGTTATAATTATATTACCACCTCTAACTAACTTCTATATACCTTGCCCTCGGGCCCGGTTCCTCCTATAATGTATAATCTATTATAAATCTTTTTTATTTACTTAGTGTTATTATTATAATCCTATCCTGTCACTCCCTATCTCTATATGGGATATATTTATTGACCTGGCTACCGTGTAGGGGTTATTTGGCGGTCCGTCGTCGTCATCTATCGTGGCTGATATATTATATTATTTGGTTCTGGGGCTAATATATATATATATCTACTATTGGCCTATTCTACAACCGCGCGCCCGTTGTGCATTGCCTAGGTGCATACTGATCCGTGTCAGATAGTCTGGTCTATAAGTACATAGTGACTAAGTACGATTCTATATATAATACAGTGTATCTGCAAGCCCGCTTATTAATATAGTGCACATCAAGTATCTAGTGTTAGCTGGATAGCTTGCCCCGCACGTTCGTTCCGTTTCCGTTTTATTTAGTTATAGGTATCCACCGTTCCGGTGAGTTTGTTCCGTCTATTTGTACTAAGTACCCCGTCTTAACGTTTGTTGTTAGTTTTGCTACGTAATTTATTCATACTTAATAGGTACCCTCATTGTTTACTTATTGAGTTTCCTCTATGCTCGTCTATTTAATAATATAGTATATAAGTATATATACCTATTACATAAATTATGGTACCAGCTTTTTGAACACCACAAACATATAATCTATGTTGTATTTATCTTTATTTACCGTAAACATCATTAGCCACTCAACTCACACTATATCTCTATATCACTTATTAATCGCTCTATTCAATTAGTTGCTACTTAGCTCGAAAATTGAATGGCAAATACCCAAGCACTCAACAATATTCGTTTGTTTTGAGACGACACGTGTCAAAATCACTACTAAGGCCTACTGATGCCATACCACGAAACACACCAATGCACACGAGGGCCTCCACCCGTGCGCCGGTGTTTCCTGCAGCACAGCGTATTGACCTCTGGACTACGCGTAGCCATCAACACAAAGACCCACATTACACACACACACTTACTTCTCAACACACACACATCATTTCAGCAGCACATCATTCATCATCACACCTCACACACCACACCTACACCACAACCAGCCAACCGATATAAGAATCTCTTAAACTTGTAACTAGTCAAGACCGTGCTTTGCTAAATCTTACTTTTTTCGACCATATTATTCTCTCGTCCGCATTTTAACTATTGATATTGGAATTTCTATATATATACTAATAATAACGTTTAATAGATTCTCTAACTCAATAATAATAATATATAATAATAATATACTAATCAATAATATATAATATATATAATAATGAAATATATAGATAATAATATAAATCAATATACTAATATTTAATATAATACAATAATATATAATAAATAATAATATACTAATACATAATCATGTGTATTAGATACGGATGCCGAATAATAATAATAATAATAATGCAGATAATTATTAATAAATAGTACTATATAATCTATAACAAACACTAATCACGCTCTATACTTACTGAATGAATATTTAATAATATTAATACATAATGCTCAAACTAATGATCATAATAATGATTTCTTAATTAATAGATCAATTTACATAATAATTCAATAATTAAGTAAATAATAATAAATAATAACTAATAATAATCAATCATATTTCCATCGTGTGCTCAAACAATAATAAGTTTAGATAATAATGATGAATAATCAATAATTATACTAGTTGGTCTATCCATAAATAATTACATCATAATAGATGAATCAATAATAATATATCTGATCTTATAATAATGAGGTAGATGAATTATTACTATAATAATCAATAATGATGAAATATAATACTGCAATAATTAAATAATATTAACTCATAATTCATAAAATGAATAATAAACTTCGATCAATACATCATAATTCAATAATAATAATAATATATTAAGTGTTCGTGATAACACAGATCGTTGAGATTGCACAAGAATCCAGCCAGATTTCTCCTGAATAAATATGAGAGTACCAAACCACTTATTGTTGTCTAAAACTAACCTATGCTGTGCTGTATACTCCATGATATGGTATATGACTTAGCATTACTAATATATAACTAGTGCTCACAACTATAATATTTGAGCGGACCTACATCCAATAATTAATCACCCATTTATATTTCCATCATGCCCATATAAATTGCCGATGATTGATAGTTATTAATGAATATGTTATCATATATACTGCAATAACAAATAAAATTTTAGATAATAATTACATCAACTAATCAATTATACATAAGTTATTGTGCCATAATTAATAGTAATAATTATATAATAATAGATAATATCATTATAGATAATAATAAATAATACACTAATAAATAATAATAATAATATACATAAGTAATAATTAATAATCATATAGATAATATGATAATGATATAATTAATAATTACGAATAATAGTTAATAATAATAATACTGTAAATAATAAATAATATATGATCATCTCCAAGATCAGTTACTAACTAAACCAATAATATTTCCATATTTTAATGTAACATAAGAAAAATAATAAATCTATTAATAATAATAATTATCAATAAAAAGATCGTCTATAATAATAATTACATCATGATTTGATTAATTAATTGATTTATATATCATAATCAAACAATAATAATGAATCATAATTTGTTTTCAATATACGAATAATAATTAATATATTAATATATAATAATGATTATCAATCCCATGGGAATTATCCTACATAAAAGAATAATCAATTTCTTTATCATATATAGAAATATATATCGCTAGATAATAACCATTTATACGCTAAATTTTTCGCATCAATCTAATATACATCTATATATTTTTACATAATAATAGAAAATCAAACGTGTTTTCTAGCATGACTGAAACTTAATAATAATAAGTAATAATATATTAAATAATCAAATATGGCTAAACATGCGCAATAACTTAACTGATGAACATGGCCACTTAACATGTGCGGCTCTACATGATGTTTATAAGTGAACTCATTTATCTCAGCAAGTAAAACATCTTCGGCTGATGTATATTGATCTGAAAAGAGTCAATGCTTCGTAATAGTATGTATGCTTAATACCATATATTCCTTCTCCCTCGTTCAATCACACTTCTTCAATATATAAATAGTTTTAAATTTAATAATATAATACATAATGTAAATCAACTGGTAAAATATGAGTAATTATAATACATTGTAACAAAACTCAAAATATATTCAATTTTTTTAATAAAGCAATAATATAATATCATACAATACATACTAATAATTTAATTTAATATAAAATATTTTTTCTAGAATAGATAATAATAATAATAATAGCAAAGAATAAATCCTAATTACATCAAATAAACAATCCATAGCTTTAAGTCCGAATGATAATACACTAATTAAATTAGAATAATAATATATAATTCAGATTCAATAATAATAATAATTTCAATTATAATAATAATAATAGTAATGAAATAGAAAAATAATAATATTAATCGGCTATGAGATTGTAGAAGACAAGATATCTGGTCAAAGAATACATATAGTCATTATATAGAAAGACTAATCATACCTCTAAGGAGATTGTAATTAAAAAATAATTGTGATTTAAATAATACATTAACTGGCATAAGGAATACTATAATTTCACGATTGCATTTAATAAATTTTATAAATAATCTGAATAGCATTGTATTTAAATTTTTAATAACATTAATATAATAATAATAGAATAATTGAGTGATCTTCTAATAATTACACTAATAAATACTTCCCCTTCTAACAATAGCAATGTTAAACATTAATTCATTTTAGCAATATATATTTTGTCAATTCTTCATAATAATCATACAATCATTTTACCTGTCATATTTTAGAACAAAATGTCATAATGTTCTTTTCTCTAATTAATCATGAATGTTGATTCATATTCAATAAGTAATATTAAATAATCAATCAATTAATAAATCAGTAATTTATATATCAATAATATAAATAATAATATTAATATACAATATTCATAATAAATAAAGAGACAAACTATAATATATTCAGTAACTATGATTAGAATATATGACATTATATCAGGACTTGAAGATTATACATTATAAATTTATATCATTAATAATTATAATTCTAATTTATAATTCATCTTAACATCTATATAGATTATCTAGGTATAAGTTACTAAGTCTCTCTCTACATAAATTATATATAATTCGCTTATAATATAATGTAATATCATTAAACATAATAATAAATAATTTCTATATTATTATTGAGCATTATAAATATAACATAATTATAATTTAATATAATATATATTAGTCATTTATACATTATAATTATTCAATTATTTATATTATTTGACGGACTTTACTATTGCTTTATTATATGGAATATATACAGCACTGGCCGATTGGGCCATACTAGTTTCATTAATATAAGTTATATCAATATCACTCAGTAATAATCAATACATATATGATATAATTTAACATTCTATCACTATAAGGTTTAATGTCCAAAGATAACTAGTATATATATGATCCAATTTTATATATTCAAATTTAATGCCTCAAGAGTTCTATCAGTGGTCCAAGCACTATTATCTTAAAATAATGATAATAGTAACCAATTGATAATTAAATAATACACCCCATACTCGATGAATTAATACCTCTAATGATCTAAATAATAATAACTATGCTTCATCCTCAATTCAATATATTCAATACTATCATAATTCCTTAATAAAATTACTCATTATATGATATCATATCCATCAATAACTAATACTTACCCACACTTATTATACTTATGATATCAATCCATATCAATATATCGTATTAATCAAATTATAAACATCTGCAAAGAGAATATTAAATCAATTACACTTTATAATTTATAATTTGAATATTAATATCAATTAAATTAAAATAATTGAGATTATTATTTTTAATTATTCCACTTCGTGTGTGAGCACTTGGGTTCCGTGTATAATTGTCACGCAGGACATCTCCAATATTCTAGGACTATCGAATTATATTCACGTCTTTTGAATAAGTCATCTACTACCCCGGCCCACGCTATTAGGAGTATTTAGCTTATTTTACACCATCACCGTCATTATTTGGTTTCTTATTTCCCTGGGTCCTGCTCACTCCTGTGTACGTTCTACTTATAACACAGCACCCCCCTTACCATATTGTCAGGATTTTGGGCTGGTATCCTTTAATTTGTAAATATTTATCATCTGTCTAACATATAGCTAGTACATTATATATTTAATTATCTCAGGCACTCACCCACTGCTATGCTCTAACCACCGTATGATTACTCTACTCCTACCTTTAGACTTTTCTCCACTCACCACTATTCATGGCATACGTACTCACCATTGTATTATTTTACCGTTCATACACGTATAGGTACATTAAATTAATTACTGTAGAGTTAATTAACTCATTACCGCTCAATCCTCTTTCATAATATTCCACCTCCGCTACTATTCGATTAATTATGTAGTGAATTTTCACTTATTGCTGCATACTCATATGCTACTAATTTTTGCTGCTTGGCGGTGACCTAATTATTATTGTTACTCCATTTATCCTACATATATTCATCTATAATATTACGCGTATATTAATAATTAAATCTATAAATTATATATATAGATTATATATCTATATATAATAGATTATATATAGATATATTATAGTCATTTTCTATATTTATATTCAATAATAACGTAGTATTACGTAGTACGCCTCTTTTTTAATATATAGCAACTATATATTATGATTATTACTGATCTATATCTTAAGTATATATATATTATTATACTGATGCTCAAGTATTAATGGACTGCTCACGTGGTGCCGCCGTATCATTCACTAGGTAGTTTGTTATATGGATTATTATATATCTCATGGTGAATTATGTATATGTCGGACGTTAGTTACAGTAGTGTCGGTATCAGTCGATTTAGTTTAGCTACTCACTACTTGTGACCTACCTATTAATATATACTTTATAAACTCAGCTACCCATACGAGTTCCATTTAATACTTATAGGTTATTATATTCACGTTGCCTAGGTACACCCCTCATGTTTGATTATCCATAGCGTCAATATATGATCATATTATATGTATCATCTCGCTATCTATCTTAACCGTCAGTTTATATTATATTCATAATCTATTGATATATTACATATCATATTAGTTTACTTTATATTACAGCTATTCATTTCTAAATATATATTTAGCGTCTCTAATATATATAATCTAATATTTATCTTAACATAAGTATATTAATATAATACTAGTATACTATATATCCGATAGACGCTCGGATACTTATTATATATATACTAATACTATATAGTATAGCTTATATACTATATGATTCTAATCAACTATATTATATATATTATCTATTATCTATTATTATAAGATCATAATATACTATATATTTAATATAATATCTAATTCATATAGATTATCTATCAAACATAAATTGTCTTTATCTCGCACTACACATTTTATGTGTTATATCAAAAACAACTTTTAATCGCTAGCACGTGAATTCATTATCGTAGCCATTTCAGCTCACACCTTTTAAAATGCTTTCGACATGAGGTTTTCTAAGAACACTCATTTTTTTGTTTTGCAAAATAAAGGGTTAAACATTCAAGAACTAGAGCTTGCTACGATCAGGAGGAAGTCAATGCTCGTTGTGAACGTTCTGTGCAAGCGAGCACTCACTTGAAAGTATAATGGCTACCACTTCAAAGCATCCATCCGCTTATATAGCCTGCACAGTTAGAGAGAGTATGCGCGAGAGTACTCGCGTAACCACCCTGCAATAGATCTGATAAGATCATCTGCTTATTTATACAAGCTCTATGACGCTTACCATGATCCGTTCCAGGCTTCAATACTTTCCATTCATTCCCTAAACAAGGCACTCGATTTAATTTTACAGCGTTAACTTTTGTTATCTGAAGAGATTCATTGGATGCGCTATTGGTTTCCTTTGCGGGGCAGGTGCGTTGACGTTAATCCCACTTACCAGATCATCATGGGTCATCAAATCTTTGGCAAAGGAGAAATTAGATTAATTTCAAGTACATAAGTATAGTTGATTTTCTTTAATAATTTTAAATAATATCGGTGACATATCCAACCTCAACCTAATAATCAATAATCACCATGGATTCTATATACATCAATTGAACATACCACTACTGAGGTCAATTAATACCTTCAGATTAATAAGGAGTCAACTCACATCATTTGGATCCAATCAGAGTGACACTCGGGAATGACATCGTCATTGAGTAGATTCAACAATAATCATATAATAGACGCATTATCATTATTGCGAATACATCACATACATCACATCAACACGAATAAGGTCGAATGAGATGAGGAGTGGGAGAGTAGAGCTACATGCCACATTATTATATTTGGCACTCATATAATCAGTACACATCAGATAGATGAGCATCAATTTATATTCCAATTAAATGCTCTGCACCCACACTCACATCGTACATTATATTCCCTTATTCAATAATGCCAATAATAACTCCTGGCTTTATATAAATAATGAACAATATAGACATGATTTATATATTACCATAGGTTATCTATATATGGGCCCACTCCCACTCACACTACTCAACTCACTGAAGTTATCATCATACTCAATTTTCAATCTAATTGGCACGAACAGTTACCATAGTTAGTCCCCCGGCTCACACTTCACTCACCTACACTACGCATAATCCCATTACACATCAACCTCATTACTCACATAATAATGTTGCCTGAAATCAAGTGAGATGTGCACACTCCCCCCCACGATGAGATTAGAGCTCACCATTCATTTATCAGTCACTCCACATCAACTAACTCTCGCCACACTCAACGCATAATAACTCCCAAACCCACTACAGTACATACACTCCAGATACACTATATTTAACTCTGAAGTCTAAGCAATTGAGATGCCATATATACGGAGATCACCGCCCACTACCCATTCACAGATAACTCATCTAAACTTGAGTACACCCGATCCAATTTTAAGATTCATACATTAATTAATTTAATATGAGATGAGAGATTAATAAATCTGAGACATACTAATGATATGAATCAATCAGATACACTTAACGCAACACATAATTGAATAATATATTAGATGATATGAATCAACCAGTATAACACAATAAAATTATTTAATATTAGAGTTAATATTAATAAACTTTATTTTACTCAATATAAATAACTAATAAACAATAAAGTCAGTCACAATCAGTCCCATTAGCATTTTGATCCATTCCACATACGAACAATCGCAGTATAGAGTTTCAATACATAACTCTACACCGATGTAATAATAAATAATAATAATAATAATAATAATCAATCATATTCATAATAATAGCATAACTCACATCACACAGTAAATATCACTTCGCCAGCATCCCTAATGACACTACATTAGCCATCTTAGAGTGCAAGTCACACAGAGTAAGCCATGCATATAACAAATCAATAATGTTCAGACTAAATCCCACATAACTTAAGTCACTTTAATTCATTATTATTTATCCTATTGTTAATATATAATTAATTATAATCGGTTCCCCCGTAGAACTAACCCTAGTCAATGCACATTTAATAATGTAATATATAATAATAAATACAATAATATATAATCACATCATCAATCACACAGATCACATTGAACTTGAGATGAATTATAATCCAATTCATCGACTGCTACATGCAACTCGAATCCCCTGCTGACACCACCTTCAATCCAGGATGAGATTTGATGCGCCATATATAATGCAATAGCAGATATTGCACTGCGCGCATTTCAACATCGAATTGTGAATCAACTAACTGACATTGGCGGTGCTCTCGCGTGAGATACAATAATAATATAATTGCATCAATAGAATTTCATTATATTTAAATCCAATCCGGTAATTACGTGCAACTAGAGTGACTATATAATTAATCCAGAGTACAGTGCAACAGCGAGGATAAACATAAGACTCAGCAAGATCAACGTAAACACATCTAATTTAATGAGTGACATCTTACTAATCAATATGAGCAATACTACTATTGAGGGAGGATAGATGTGCAAAAGTCACCTGACTACTACACATGGAGTGCACATACGCATAGTTTAATGCATCGATTTGATGAGATAGCATTAATAATGCGTGCAAATTTGATACTCAATATACTCCTGACAATCACCCACCAACCATCACTATAATACACACAGCCAACTAATTACATTATTCAACCAGACATCCTCACTACAGATGATACTGAATTATCAATGCATCATTGCACACAACTGAGACTCAATTAATTAGTGAGAGTCCGCACCTCAGTATATATATATATACCGCCAACTGGGCCAACCACTACCGCTGTCCGTGCGGCGCTAAACTTATAGAGCCGATCTGCTAGCACTTTATTCATATTAACACCACAACCTGGTCCTACATACTACACCTAAGTAACAGGCGCTCGAGAGCGTGACACATGCCACTACGCCGGTATATTATCCCTCGAGCTATGTCCTCACATCCTATTTGAACCGCCACGACACTTTTGAATTTTTCTCTTATACTACTTGTGAGCCCTATAATATCATGGCCAGTTTCTTAGTTATTATGATTTTCCTAAATTATTAAATAGTAAGAATTAATCTAGGTGATTTAATATTAAACTACTTATTCTTTAAAGTTTTATTGTTTTTCATTAACATAATTCAATATAATTTGAGTAAAAAGCGATCATCTAACAAGAAAGTATTAGTACATTCCACTTAATCATATGGCTGCTTTCTGTTGAGTACTGTGAGGACGTTCGTACCATCAAATATACACTTACGCAAATTATATATAACAAATATCTTATTATCTAATTATATCTATACTATATATTAGATATATATATATATAATAATATATATTAATGTATAAATTAATATATATATATATATATACTTCTATTTATTCAGATATATTATTTAATATAATATATATATATAATAATTAATAGATAATATATGATATCAATATATATAATAATTTATTAATAATGACTATATGATAATATAATATATATATTAATATAATATATCATACTCTATTATATATATATATACCGTAAAAATATTGAGTAGCTATATAGTATATATATATAATATATATAATATACTATAGTCTCTACATCAATTTATATATTATTATATCAAATACTCTTATATTATGTATATTATATTATAATATCTATATATATACTAACTAAAATAATAAATCTAATTTCTCAGATATGACAAAGTATTAAATGTTTTCTGTGAGAGAAACTTATATTATATCATATCATTTGCCTATATGAAATAATTAATTAGTAATACATTATAACCACATATTATAATCTTAACAACGTACAATAACTCAATATTATATCTTTATAAATAAATATAAAATACTATCTACGATCTTAACCTAATCAACCCTATTTTTAAATTATTTAAGTTTTACAAGATAAAATAACTATACGTCACTTACATTAGATTACATACATGTGAAGATCTGAAATTACATTGGTATATAAAAGTGGAATTATTATACCTTAACATCTATACTACTTATGAGATAGTTTTAGTAGTAAATAGATAAGAATATAGTAATCACAAATAATTCACATACTAGGTTGTGTTGCATTTAATATATTATAGTAAATATATTATATTATTATATATTAATTTTTAAATATGTATATAAATTAAAATATTCAATATTACAATATTATTACCCATTTTCAATACATACATAATTTAGAAAGAATTTATTGACAATTTTTAAATGCATCAAAATTATATTCTCGTGCAAATAAATTAGTTACTTTTATATACGTTGAACATTAATACTGTCACTATTATAATCACTATTATTGATTCCTTGGCCTTTCCACCCAACAATGTCAGTGTCTTTTGGGGTCAAATATTCAGTCTAAAGGAATAGTGTAGTGAGGATAGTTTTTACTTTATTATTTTATTTCTAGGTTTGATGATCAGTAAACAAATGAGGGATTCAGACTGACTTTTATTATAATTTTGTTCACACGTTTCCCAAAATCAAATTGATACTTCCGAATTATCGAGTTTATTCTTGTTTTTTGTTTTCTGTCACTGTGTAGATTATGCTTCATCTATCTATCTATTCTAAATGTACTATGTTTACTAGCAGGGAAAATGTCTTAATCTAATCTATCTATCTATCTATCTATCTAATCTATCTAATCTTATCATCTCTAATCTATCTAGTCTATCAATCTTCAATCATATCTTATTATCCTATCTATAATTCTATATCAATATCGTCTATCCTATCCTAACTATCTATGCATATCTTTATAATTTATCTATCTAATAAAATCTTTTCATACTATTCTATAATTTTTATCAAATCTATTCTATTATCTTATCTATACTATCTATCGTATGCTAGTAACTATCTATATTATCTAATCTTCAATCTATCTATCTATTTCTATTCTATCTGGTTCTCAGCCCTTCGGCATTTCGGTGAACCTGGATCTTGATCTAAATCTATCTTACTCTTTATCTTTTTATCATCATTCTCATCTGCTCCTATTCCCTACTATCCAGTTCATATCCTATGTCCCTATTTCTATCTCTGATTATTCTAATCATCACTATTGCCTATCTTATCTCTTATCTAATTCTATTCTATCTGGAGGGTCGGTATTTCTTTTAATTTACGTCACAGATCATTTATCATATCTATCAATGGCTATCTTCTATTTCATCTCCATTATATTTTTGATCGTGCTAGTGTATTTAGTCGGTTCAATTTCTTTAGGGGTTCTGTACATATATAGGCCTAATTACCGCCACTTTTTTTAATGAATACTCAATCCTTTTTCTGGGCCCCCCACCTATCACTACTTCTTGTACCCATAGGGCAATACACTACCCTATTATTTCATACTACGGCGGATATCTTTATATATACCACCATACCGTAAATACTCATACCCTACCATATAATATTCCTTTTTTTTCCTTAGGCCCTCCTTACTCGTATAGTTCATAATAATTTGAGCCAACATAGTCACATACTTGGCCCGGGCGGTACACTCATGACGGTTATTGCTAGGGGTCATGTGGTTCTCCTCCGTTCCACTTTCTCACAACCTGGTCGTTTTCCTGCCGTAACCTTGCTTCACCAATTTCTTTGGGTGGTCCAGCCATTCACCGCCTGTCTGCACATATTAGTTCAGTGTTTTGCGCTCATAAAGCCCTTTATCTAGCTCACCTCAATGTCCTATCTTATTACTACCACTAAAGTACTTACATTCTGGTGTTTATTTCTAACATATTTTTATTATTTTATTGTTTTTTATTATTGAATAATCATGGAATATTTCACACTATACCTCTAACTATCAGATTTTTCTAGTATGACCAGTAATCTAATCAGCTAATCCCATCGAGAGATCGGTATAAGGATAAATGTGCGTCACTAAGGAGCTTATGCCTCGCCTACACAATGTTATGAAGTGGTGCCACATAGTACGCTCAACAAATGCCAGGCTCGTTTACAAGGTGTTTATTACTGCGGATGCTATACCAAAAGGCATACTAAAAAAAGCTACAATGACCTGCAATACATACGGAATGTATGATATAATTGTAGTAGAGTTATCGCGGAAGGCAGGTGGCGTGCTAAAATATCTTTATAGTTCCTCTGATTCTACTAAGTAGCAGTATCGGTATATAGAGCTATGTAAAATAGTGTGGATTAGTGCAAATAGAGAAAGAATTCACCTATGGGGTAAGTAGCTTTTTCGTCAAGGGTATTCTTTGATATATTTCTAATTTTCTTGCTATATATTCTATAGGAATAGCATTGGTATCAAAATGCTATGAATCCCTACTTATTTTCCGTGCAATTGAATCTTATAAAACTATTTGATATAATGAATAAAACACATTTTAGAGAATTAATATTATTTGAGACTCAGTTCATTGCGTAATAATTAGATTAATACGGTTCATTGGGAAATACCTGAGATATAGGACAAATCTGACCTAATTAAATATTCTAGTAATACTTTCTACCTGTTGAGATACTACCTTATTATACAGAAGTTAAAGGTGCTGAAAATAGGTAAGGATATGTCTACCTACAGATAATGATCATAGTATGGATAAAGGAGGAGACTATCCTTACGCAAAATATACCGTATAGCCTGGGAGTTTTAAGAGGCCGTACTGTATACCAATTTGTCATAACTTATCAAGGTCATAAATGAAAACCAGTATACCCTCGCTATACCAGTTAGAAGTCACTCGAATGATGGTCAAGTACAGCGGTTCCGTGAGCTTGATCTCGAGAACGATGTTATATGGAAGGCGGCCTTGCATACCATTTAATAACTTATCCTATATATATTATATGCAAATATACATGTTTATCTAGCGTGGTCTTTGGAGAGTCTACAAACTCGGATTTTCCAAGGTTTGGAATAGGTATACAAAAGCTTCTATTGATCCTAAATAATTAGAATATAGGATCTGTATCCATAAATCACACATTGTTCTCAGATTCTAAATAAAACGCCGATGCAAGTAAAGGGTGAATATACATGAATATAAATTGGTGCGTATAGCATGAGTATGGTAGCCAGGGGTCTCAGTCCATTGATTAATCTGAGCTACAAGTAGTACATAAGTTGATTAATAAACACTGTAACGTGTAAAAAAGATACGTAAACATAAGGATATATCTTCCTTTCAGATTTGTAGTAATATAAAGTTTATATGCATAACAATGCAATCTCAATATTGATGATTAAGACCTAATATTCATAGATAATGAAAGGTATAAGGCCGAGTAGCATAGCTATTATATAGCCTAATGCCTTATTATATATATAACTATATATCTTTATTCCGATAAAGGAACCTTGATAAGCAGATGAATCTTTTTTTATAATATTATCAGGCCCAAACGAAAGACTATGTAAATATGCTAGTCTGTTTTTAGTAAAGAAGATTAATATTTTATGTTATTAATGCATAAATCTTCCACTGTGAGATAAGTAACGGGTTGTTACTAGATGTTGTGCAAGTCGAGTAAATAAGTAATATACAGTTCGAAAAGTCTATGTGAGTTATCACCTTCCTAGCGATTGCTATTCGCGGAGACTCTCTAGGCCTGCATAACACGCTAATAATATAATAATATATCATGTAGTCAGTAGGTGTTAGATTATTAATCTATTTATCCGGTTATTAGTGATTACTTGGCACGTACTTATAGAGCCTCATAAAAGACTTTGCCTTGAGATATATTTATAAATATTAAAACTAATCAGAGTCAATGGGTGTGAAACGTACATGACGTAACAGGATATCGATTACTACATCATGACTATTAAACTACAAAGGGTCCATCACTCCCTATCTACGCAGTATACGTACGCTGGATGAGTTACAAAGCAATCTAAGAATAGTTTAATACACGAACGTGAGTTAGATTTCAGAAATTGATTTAGAACAAATGATGTGATGTTAACACAGGACTTAGAAGCAGTTTTGAATTTTTACTTTTTCAATTCTACTTTAGTTAAATGAGCAAAAAATAAACGGTTTACCGCAACGGATGAAGAAGTTTGTGTGGTAAAAAGTTGTAATACAGAAGAGAGATACACGGGCCAGTTCTTGTTATCATAATATTAAAAGAGAAAATATTAGAAGTTAAAGAATATATGAGTTAATAACGTAGCCGAAACTCAAATAATACCACGCAGGACTCGATTACTTACTATCCAGAACGCCTGCCCTCTACAGGTCATATGAGGACACGGTTAGTCTCACAACTAACTCAGCCACACTGGTGTTAATTTAATTATATTACCGCTTATTAAGCATTGTCATGCTCACGCTGTGCGCGAGCGTTTGTACCTATTAGCAGCACACAGAAGGACAACACAGTCCAGCAATTCTCACCAAACGTCGTGGCTGCCCACACTTGCCGATTTTGAGCACGCTCACTTTTGACATGAGAACAGTTTGCTATCGACACTTCTGGCCAGAGTAGGTCCCTGGACTTCATAGGTGAGTTAGATAAAATGATCCACGGTTAAAGTATATTTTTCTTTCTCAGTCACGCACGCGGAGCGGCATTGTCGGGATTGGGGTGGAGGGCGCGTGCCGCGTGGCACTCGTTTATTTTTTCTCGACGAGAGACACACATATCGACCCTGTAGACAGTATTTAAAGGTATCTGCGCGTGACACCGCGTAATTTCCGATTTGCGATGAGGGGTAGTAAATTACTAGGTACGTACGCTGGGGACGTGGCTCTTCCGAGGCCGCGTGAGTAAGTCGCCCTACACTCTCTCGATTGGAGTTTGTAGGCGCTAATAGCATTGGCTCACGTTGGACACGCCGCCCCTAGCCGCCACGCATGGCCTCAGGTATGTACTATAGTCCTAGCTCCACGGCGCGGTCGAATACCCAGTCAACGTGAGGGTGACCAGTGAATTATAGCCATTAAGTGAGTATTGAACTACACGTAGGCCCTAGTGCCCGGAGGGCTCACCCGAGACGACAGGGTGATCTAACCTATAGTATTTACGATGCGTTAATCAGTGTGACCGTTGCCATCGACAGCAGCCTTATGAGTGATGCGTTACTACACATGAGTGATAAGTAAACAGTGAAGAGCGTATATGAGAGGTAGAGATCACGGTCCCACTTCTATCCATCTCTACATATATTCTATTTGATGAGAACATACACTGAGTACTAAAGTAGTGTGTGCTTAATAGTCTTATTATTTTTGTGACCATCAATCTGGATCCTTTATCTAATGAAGGTTAGGCACTACATAAGGAGATCACACGTATAAACCATGTATAAATTAAGAATTTATAACTGCTCAACTAGCACGCACGGCTGCACATTGTCTGCAGAGTATGATTCAGGTCACTGCACCACTCCGGTACGTAACGTCGTGCCCACATACAGGAGGGTACCGCCTCTTCTGTGCTAAGGTAGGCCGGTACGGGTACATCATATGACCGCGTGAGTTACTATCAGTATACTGGGTACGAGCGACCCCTCAAGTCCTCGGCCGGACTGTATCGAGTATGTGCCCCTAGGGCCGGTACGTCCAAGTTAGCCTTCGCTCACTATTATTTGATACGTGAGACTAGCGGCCTAGAGTGGTATATACTATAAGGGCAGCCTCATGGGTGGAACTCTTCACCCTCAAGAGGGGGTGAGCGGCGCGACGCCGGGTGGCCCGTCGTGAGCGAGTCGGGCGTGAGCGCATGCCCAGATGAGTCCTGCGGCACCGGAGGTGCGTCGAGTCACGATATATAAGTGTGCGGGGAGAGCTCAGGTAAATGGAGAGTTAACCGTTATACGGTGAGATACCTGGGGACTAGTACTAAGACGCTGAGCACACCCTAGGTAAACCACGTAGACCCGGTACTTATTTAAGTGGACGTAGGCCCTATCATTAGTATTTGAGGCGTGGGCCGGTGGTTGCCGTATCACTATGGGAATCAGTGGGGCTTTTGCGCGAGCACCAAGCGCTATTGCTACACCGGGGTCACTACCTATCCTATAGGTGATTAGATACGTGTGGCAACGCCGCGGGGCAGCCGCGACTTTCTGACGGCGTACACGGATGCACAGCAAGAGGGTTAGGCACATCCAGGCTGGGTGTCCGCCAGGCAATGGGGGGCTCCGTTAACTACGCGCAACAGTAAAAGATAATATCTCGCGGTGAGGATGAGGGGAGACAAGATAGAAATTCATTGCGAGTTAGGGTGAGTGTTCTACGGAATGTAAAGAACAACAGGAAATTAAATGCGTAGATAATCCGGAACGGAAATTACAGCGAAGGGGAATTAAGTATAGTAATAGTCCTAAGGTAATAGATATAATGAATATAATAAAATTTATAATAATATTAATAAGAATATGAAGATATATAGTAAGTATAATAGTAATTATTAATATAGAGATATAGAATATAATATATTATATAATTATTAATAGATAATAATAATCTAATGAAGATTATAAGAGATATATATATATAGTAGATGCTCTATATAAAAGAATATATATAATATAGATATATCTATTACTATAGCATTTACATTATAACTTAGTTAATATAATAAACATAATAATAGTCTATAGCGATAAACGTATACTATATAATACTAAACATACATCGAAGATATTATAGTTATATATAAGTGAATTAATATAGCAGATATATATATTAGATATATCTAATATTTTATATGCTATGACGATATATATATTAAATAATATATAATATAATCGCTACTACTACATATAAACGTAGAATATCTACTAATCATCGCTACGGTATATGAACACTGCGGGCTATTAAGTGGTCAATGCAAACGTACATATACCCGGCGGGTCTACGCCCTCTCAACCGCTTCCGGGCGCCGATATTATCAAGTCCTATATATACTATATATTCTCTACATAAATATATTAGTCATATAATATGATATACTATAATAGGGGTATGAGACTATAAATTATATGGTAGGGGTATGGTTCTTTAGAAAAGTTTTACTAACTATTATAATGCCTCAGATATATAAGCTCATTAGTACAGTATATCATATTCTAGAATGTTACTGACCATATATAGACATATATATATATATATTAATTATATACACAGATGCGTTATTATATATCTAGCTAACTATATAATTATATACATATGTTTATATTAATATTACTATATACTATATTATGTTATAGTATCCGCTCCTTACATATATATACAGGCGCGTTATACTTATAGTATATATTATGGAAGAATCTAACTCATATATCTATTTGATATAGCTATATAGCCCTAAATATTATATAGATAAAATATCTTATAATAATAGAAGATATGATATATCTCTAATAACTCTAAGCGAGTATTAAACTATAGTATATATATAGATAACGCTATCGTCACAGCCGTTAATGCATGTACGCTTATGACAGTAGTATATATATTATATGATCTAGACTACGTACTTACTATACTAGATAGTAGCTATAGTATTTATATATTATCAACTAGTATCTTTTAGACTTCTAAAAATAATATATTCCTTATCATAGAATTCAAAAATAAATTATAAACCGGTCAATAAGCTTAAATGTCATTATCCACTAAAATCTTTAAATTATATTATCATAAATATAGTTAAATAAATAACAAAAAACAAATACAGTATTTATAATTCATTTCAAAATTATAATGAAATTTTACTTATTTATAAAATATTTATCTTATAAACTTAATATTTTTTTTCTAAAATTTTAAGTCTATTAAATTAAAATACTTATTCATGTAAATATATATATATCTATATAATATATTATATAGTATTATCATATATTATATATATATATATATATATATTATATATACTTTATATTATATAGACTATATCTATATATATATATATATATATTATATATCATGATATATATAGTATATATATATATATAGATATATATATATATATTATATACTATATAATATGATATATCTATTATATATATATATATATATATAGTATATATAATAATATACTATAATATATATCTATAATATAGGTCTATTATATATATTTATAGTTATATGTATATATTATATGTAATATATATCATATATATCTATATAATCATTATATATATTTAGTATATATATATATAATCGTATACTATATATATATACGTATATATATATATAATAGTATATATAATATAAATAGTTTATATATATATATGATATATATATTATTATAATATATAGATATAGTATTATATATATATTATATATATATATATATATTATATATTATACTATATGCTATAGTATATATATAATATACGGTATATATACCGCACACCTACCACGCCCCTATATATATATTTATATATATATATATATAGTATAGTATATACATATATATACTATACTATATAGTATATATATATATATGTATATATAATATATATATATATATATATATATATAGTAAAATGTGATATATATATATATATATATAGTATATATGAAAGATATAATATATATATATATTAATATATATATAGTTATATATATATTAATTATATATCATATATCTATACGCTATATATAGGTTTTGTGTATATATACTACTATATATATGAGTGTAAACTATATAATGATATATATATTATATATATATATATATATACTATAATATAAATATATATATATATATATATTATATATATATATATATATATAGTATATATATTATATATATATATATATATAATTAGTATATATATATGTTATATATATATCATATATATATATATATATATATATATATATATATTATATATTATAATCTATATATATGATATATAGTATAGTTATATACTATATATACGAATATATACTATTATATATATATATATACTTATATATATAGCGTATATATATAGTATATATAATATAGTGATATAGTATATATATATATATATTATATATATACTAATATTGGCTGCCCGTCTCGGGTGGGTTGTCCCGGCTGGCGATGAGACTTCGACTAACAGCTTATTATCTTCACATTATTCCACTCCTCATCTTATCTTCCTACTCTCCTTATTATCTCTCCTCCATATGAGCGAGTTACATACGTAACTCAAGCTTAGTGAATACTGCGTACGCATCGACGGTCAGTGCACTCCGTCTATTGGTTATGAACGCTAGTCTATTTTTTCTTACACTCTTCGCTGGCACATTCTCCTTCTTTCTATATATCATATACCACATGGGCTCTCATATATATACATTACATTCTACTTATTATCACTCATATAGTATTCTATATCATTGCACCGGGGATGTTCCCACAGTTATTCTGTTGGTGGCACTGACTCGGATAAGTCATTCTATAATAAGTCATTTATTTTTTTTTTTTTTTTTTTATTTTTTGAACTCCAAATTGATTTATTTTCTTTTTTCAACCCTATTTTGGATTTTGCTATTTTACTTTTTAGTGCTGGAAATGCCGCTTGGCCCTCATTGACTGTGTAAATCTTTTCAACTCCTCTAAAAGGACTTATTAAGGCCAAGGAAAAAGGAAATATGTATATATAATAATAATATATAATACTATATATATATATATATATATATATATATAATATAATATATATATTATAATAGTATATTAATATTATTTTATATATATATAGTAGAGTGATCGGAGAAGTCGCGCACATCAAAATATTCGAGCCTGTGAATTAATGGTACACGATAGTGCCTATCTTCAAACCGCTAGATTAGCACCACAAGGTATTACCTTGCAACACACGTAAAACGTATGTGATGGGCTTGTGCTCCATGACCTCTCAGTAGCGTAGAGTTCTTTGGTGAGGATGCCGTTTTCCCAAGAGCAACGAGTGTCTATTCTTGAACAGTATTTAGCTTGTCTTTCTAGCACACGTGGTTTAAAAAGCTGGGGATTTTCGGTTGACCATATCGTGTGTTTTGCTGTTCACGTATCCACTAAGATGAAACACCACACTCGTGAAGAGACACGTCAAGCTCTGCATCCCCACGATGCAACAAAAGAGCGACGACCCATCTGCAGTAGGCCATCGCGCTTCTCTTTGATCTGGTGTCTTCATCCTGAACACATGCGGACATGATATGCAAGAAATTTTAACATCTTCATCGCTTTATGGGCACTTTCATATGACAACTGGGAGTTTACTGCAGTCCTCCGCAGGCCTTTCTTTGTAAGCGAACGCAGCATCACTTTCCGAACCTCCGCCAGCTTTAGACTTATCAAAATGGTGTCTGCCGACTCTCTTCTTCAGCAACAGAACCGTTTCACCGAAACGGGCGATTAATCCCGAGTTGAATATTTAGGCACTGCTTCAGTGCCGGAATTATCTTCACTAATCCCATTTTTTAACTCCCGTGTATAGACGTGACAAGCTAAATACTGTCAACGGATAATACACACTCGTGCTCTTGGGAAAACGAGCAATCTTCACCCGTCAAAGAACTCTACGCTATCTGAACGACTCCATTGGAGCACAGTCAATCAAAGACGTTTCGTGTGTTGCAGGTATCTTGTGCTATAGCGTTGCAGATTAGACCTAACTCCGTTTACCATTAATCGACAGACTCGAATATTTTGAGTTGCGCGACTTCTCGATCACTCTGGTGTGTGTATATATAGTTATATATATTAATATAATATAATATATATATATATATATTATATATCTATATTAATATATATATAATATTATAAATAATAATATAAATATATATAATTTAATATAAATATATATTTTTATACAAAGTTCACACCTCAAGGCATAGCTTCAAGGAGGGACTTCTCTAGATAATTTCTACCTAGGATCCGAACTAGATTCCGAACCGCGACCTGCGATATATATACTAATAATATAACTATATATTATAATATAAGATATATTATATAAATATATATATATCTATATACTAATAGTACATCATATATATATATATATGATAATATAATATAATATATTTAATATATATATAATATATATATTAGCTAAATATTTATAATAGATAATATAGTATTATATATAATATATATTAATAATTATATATATTATAAAATATATATATATTATATATATTATATATTTTATGTATAAAATTAATATATAAGCCCTATATAAAATAGAAAACTTCAAATAAATTAATATTTATCAATCATAATCTTTTTTATGTTGATGAGCTTTCGATCTAAACGAGATCCTTCTTCAGACGCATTAAGTTGAAGGCTAAATAATAATTTTATAAAAAATGATAGTTAAAAAAGTTTAAAAATAATAAAATAATTAATTGATTTATTAGTTTTGATTTTTTGAAAAAGGTGTGGTATATTATTTGTTAACGGTGGGCCTAGACGCATTCCTCCTTTAATTTGTTAAAAGTAGGCGAAATTTGTATGCTAAATGGATAACAATTTTACGTTGTGTCAGGAATCTATACCTGTGAGAATTGCGTGTCAGCATTGATGTTAATGTTGTGAATGAGTAATGTTCTGTGAAGGTGAGTGCGAGTTTTGTGTGAGTCAAAAGAGAGCCTGTTTTAATGCTGGGTATTGCGTCTAAATAAAATCATTATCCTCTCCTATGTAGCGAAGATACATAGAAATGAATTTTGTGCCGCCATGTGAGTGTTATCGGAACGTGTGAGGGTTTGAACATGAGTTTAAGAGGGCTGATTGACAGGTAACAATCGAATTAGGTAAAGGATTTAGTGATATTGTATTAGGGTGTGTGGAATAGGTAAAATATATTAAAAGTGTTTGGGGGCATGAAAGGAGCTTAAAAATTTTCTTTGCCTGTTTGAGAGCGAGAATTGTGTGGGTAAAGAGTTTAGTGACAGTGTTAAAAGTATAGGTCGAAGGTTCTAAGTGCTAAAGGAGGAGAGCAAATCCGAAAGGCTCTAAAAAAAAGGGAAGTTAAAACACCTGATTTGTGTTGGTTGTGATGAGAGAAACCAAGTGTATATATGAGGGGTAAACATAGGTTCTATAAACACTATATGAGGAAAATAGTACTGTTATCCAGAAAGTAGGGTCAATGGAAAGGTAAGTTTTGTTGTTAGAAGATTCCATGGTGATTCAACCTTCGGTGATGGAGTTGATGTTAATTGAAGTAATGAGAAGTAGGGTCATTGTTAAAGTGTGTGGAAACAAAATTATCGTCAACATAATGAAGCCAGGTTGTGTAGAGAGAAGAGGATGGTTATATGAAAATAATTCCAAATTCCATAATATGTGCAAAATGGTAAAGGGATCCATGCTATGCAGATTTATTGTTTGTAAATGTAATTGTTAAAAGAGGAAAGTCCTTTGAAAGATAGAGAAATATTGAAGGTTAAGAAAAGGCCTGTAATGTTGGGTGTGAGTCTCATCATTGAAATAGCTTTCTAAAGTGATATAAATGGGACAGGTTACAGATGTTTAGAGAGAGGTACGTCAAGCTGAGTTGTGTTATTATTAGGTGTTATGTGTTTATAATAATAATATCATGTTCTTAGATGAAAGGAAGAATGCATCAATAAACGGTTAAATTGTTAGCCAACCAGAAGAAAAAGTTGTAAATGCTGATTAGTTGGAGATAGGAGGACAGGATAATTAGTTTGTGTATTTTAGGATTCAAGAATGTGAAACGTGTGACTGGTTAAGTCAGAGCGTAAGGTAGGAAATCTTTGGTAATTGTGAAGCTAAGCGTAAAAATGTTGTGGGAAGTAGTAAGTGGGTTTTTGTTTCGAAGAGTGTTATGTATTGGCACTGAAAGTAAGTTATGCATTGAAATTATCAATTTTTTCAATTACCCAGGTTGAACCTTTGTCAGAACGTGTGACTATAATATCTTCACCTTTGCAAATAAGAAGCTCTTGAAATTTTTAGAAAATTATGATATTCCTGTTATATTTAGTAACTTTATAATCCTTAATAAAATCTTTTAGATAATATATTTATGCTCATGAATCATTATAATCAGATCTGAGTCTCCACTAATCTAAGGAAGATAATATAGCACACTCTGACAAGTCAAACATGGTAATTATAATAAAATGATTATATTTCCAAATGCAATATTTAACTCAGTGACAACAATACCATACACTCTTAGGTCCCATCCTCCCTTACTAGCAGGTGACATTTTTTAAACCCAAAACTTAAACACATTACAAAGATTTCTACCTTACCTCTGAATTAAACCCAGTCTACAAGTCTCGACAGTTTATGGAATCCTAAATACACAAACTATAATCCTGTCCGTCCATCACCTCCAACATAACCTCAGTCACTTTTACAAACTGGATCATTGTTGGCTTGTAATTTAAACCGATAATTGATGCTATCATTTGTATGAGGGGTAACACTGATGTTTATTCAATAAAACACATACAGAATAACCCTATAATAAACCACAATCCTCAGCTTCTGACGTTCAACCCCTTTATTCACATCTGTACTGTCCAATACTATAACCTTTTAGAAAGAATTCAATGACAGCACTTACAGCCCTGAATCCTTTCCCTTCCTTAAACAATTATACTTCATTACTCTGACATAACTACGTCCATTTAGCAACTTACATTTACAAAAAACTACTGGCTAACATGGGATCCCCCCTTTCACCCATTTTGAGCAACATATCATGGATATTTAGAACTAGTTTCATACTTAACACCCTTCTCTAACACAACTTGGCCTCCGCGT
>JABUQX010117797.1:0-20100 GCA_015478945.1 Trachelipus rathkii
TCGGGTTTTTGTGGTCGATGTTCTTGCGCGGGGTTCTGCTTTCTATTGTCTCGGTTTCTGCTGATGTTTTTTGTCCTTTGTCTCTTGGATGATCTCTTGCTACATTTTAGAAGTTTGAACTTAGGCAGTTTGTATATGTTGATAGGTTGAATTTTTTTATGTTTGTTTTTTGTGCGTGCTGCATCCTTTCTCTCGCTTTTCATGCATCGATGGTGAGTTTGCTTCGATGCTTTGTTGTTGCGAGAGTGTTTAGTTATTTTTATTTTAGGATGTTGTAAGTTATTGTGTAAACATCTCCTGCCCCCCGCTTCGCTAGCCCCCCCCCACCCCATTGATTTGTCTTCTGTTGTGTTATCTTCTCTCTTTTTTGGGTTCTTGTCATAGTTCTATCTGATGTTTGGGTTTGAGATTGGATGGGTCTTTTGCTGAGAGTGTAACTTTTGCTGTTGTGGATGTATGTTTTCATAATCTTCTCTCGAGTCTCTACTTTAGAAATTATAATGAATATATAATTGAATTGGAGAGGTTTGGCCAGGGAAGCTAGCTAGCATAGCTCCAGAAAAGTTTATTATTGAATTAAAAGGAGAAAAGAAATTAGGAACAATTCATAAACTTTAGAGAAGTAAACAGACAACAGTAAAAATTTTACAGTTCAGTAGTGATGAAAAAAAAAAAAGAATTAAATCAAAAGATGTAGTGCCAAATGATTGAAAATATAAAAATAAAAAGATTAGTCCATGAGTTCTCTTGAGATTATGACGTCAGCAATTATTGAAAAAAGATTGAGTAATTGAAAGGAAACTATTGGTATACATAAATTAATGTTAAAGTTAGAGAGTATTTAGCAATGGTGGGAATTAAAGAAGTAAAATCTTGATGTTTTAATACTGTATACATAATAGTTATGAATTTAATATACATAATGCAAAAGTATATAATAATTGTAATATATATTTATTAAGGGGAATCAGGATGAGGAAAGAGGTTGGTGGGCGGAAAGAGGTGGTAAGCTTTTGAATGGTATAAAAAGTTATATTAATAGATTATTTTAAAAATTCAAATATATAACTAATGATATATATATATATATGACTTATCATATATAAATATATTTATCTATACTATATTTATATATATATTATTATTTATATGATATATATATATATATATATATATTATATATATTATATATATATATTATATATATATCTATATATATATCTATTTCTCTATTTATTCTATACTCTATATATCTATATCTTTTCTTCCTCGTCTCTTCCTCTCTCCCTATATAGAGCGCTGATGCCGTTAATAGAACACTATTACTTTATATATATATATATTATACTTACACCTCTACTCCCTCCCTTTATCCCCTCTCTTTAACTTATATATATATGTATACTTATATAATATATATATATATATAGATACCTCTCCCTAAGCTTAGAATAGTACACTCTCATCACTCCACCACCACTACTTACTCATACTCATGACCTCCATATTATTAACTAGCCCCCCATATACCTCCTCCCCCTTCTATATATATATATCCCCTCATACCCACTCACCAATTTACCCGCTCCCATAGACACGTCACGGATATTAAACATACCCCTCCCAATCATAGCATCAGCACCTCCTCCACGACGGTATGCGAGTAACACCACAATGCACATATGTGACATTAACTCATAATATCCTCATTACACCTCATATACTCTTAACTTAACTTACTATATCATCAAACTATTCATTACTACTTATCCTTCATCTAATTATACATCCATCCTCATCGCTTCTCTCCTTATACTTATATCACTCCTTAAATCCTTTACTCTTCCTTAACCTTCTAATATATACCCCTCCCCCCCCCCTATCACCCTCCTGACCACACCCCCACCCGCACCCCCCCCCCCCTCCTCACCCCTCACCACCTCACCCCTCCTCTCATCTCATTACTTCCTATCTACTTATATATACCTATCTCATCTTACTCTACTCCTCTTCTCTACTTATATAAATACTTACTCATGCCCTAACTATACATCACTAAGATCCATAGTGGCCTTATACACTATAAAACAATTCGTATCACGTATCTCCTTCTCCAGATGTGATGCGAAACATATCTTGAAAATATGTGATCTAATCTCATTATTATATTATATATATCTTATCTCCTTCTCCTTCTCTATATATTATATATATATATATATTATCTTCCTTGATCTGTACTTTCTCGGCTTCTCTACTCTTCTTACCTCTCTACTTCTCCTTCTATATTATTGTAGCATATACTAAGTTACTATTACTTCTCTATACTTTCTACTTATATATACTTCTCATATATATCTCATTCTCTATCTATATATATACTTACTACCTTTTTTTATTATATTATCTCCTCTATATATATATTATATATCATTATATCCTCTATTTTTATATCTCTATTTCTCTTATATATTATTTATATATTTACTAATCCTTATATACCTTAACTCCTCCTCCTGCTCTACTTTTGATGCCGTCGAACTGTTGTACTACTCTCCTTATACTCTCACTTTTACAATATCCTTCCACCGTACCTTTATACTCTCCTTCTCCTCGCTATACTCCTTACTTATCTACTCCTGCTTCATATACTCCTCCTCTATCTTCCTTACCTTCCTTCCCTTACTTTTCATCTATATACTTATACTAGTCTTCCTCCTGCCTTCTTCTATATGGTATTTATAATTCTCTACTTACTCATCTAACTTCTTCAGTGATGAAGAGATGATCATTTTTTAGGATAAGAGATGGGGGATGAGGATGTTTGTTGTTATACGGTTGATGCGGATGTGCGGTTGTTGACATATATATAAATATATTACTTATACTAATATATTATATATATCTTCTCTCTATATTTTTTTTCTTCTTCCTTATAATTACTCTATATATATATATTATATTATTTTCCTTCATACTACTACATTCTCCTCCTTATACCTCCTTCCATATACCTCTCTATACTCTACCTCCTCATCTCCTCATCCCTCTACCTATTATACCTTCCTTCTCCTTCTTGCCTCTTTCTTCTTATTACTACTATTCTCTCTCTTCTTCTTCTATCTATCTTCTTCTTCTCATTTACTATACTATACCTCTATCCGAATCACAATCCTTATATCTCCTTCTCTCTCCTTCTCTATATATATATTACTTACTCTATTTATTACTTTATTTATTTTCATATAACTTATCTATTTATTCACCTCTACTATTCTTCTTAATATATCTTCTCTTACTTTTACTCTAATACTCCTTCTTCTATATCATCCCTTCCACTTATCTTACTCTTTCTTACTACTTTTATATCTCTGTATATATACTAATCTCCTTCTCCTTTCTCTTATATTATATACTTCTACTTTTTCTCTCTCTCTCATTATATTATCTCTACTCTTACTCTCCTTCTTTTCTTTTACTCTTCTTATTCCTATTATTATCTTCTCCTTCTCCTTCTCCTTCTCTATATACCTTTCTATATCTAGTTGATGAGAAAGATGTTATTTTTTATGCTACACTCGTGGTGGTCGGGATGGGCTGTTCTCTCTTCTGCCTTCTACTCTTCTTTGTCACTCCTTCTCCTCTCCTTCTCCTTTCTCGGGTTACCTTCTTGAGGTCTACCTCTTCTCTTCTTCTCCTCCTTCTGCGGTGTGTTTGCATATTCTCATCGATGCTCAGGTCTTCTCTTCCTCCTTTCATAAATAAATGTACAAAGAATAATAACATTACTCACGTATTATATATATACCTTCTTCTTACTTCTCTGATACCTTCTTCCTGCACTATCTCTCTCCTTCTTCACTTCTCTTCTTCCCTTCTCCTCCCTTCTCCTCCTTACCTATTTCTGTCCTTCTCTATTATTATTTATATCATATAATATATACTCATTTAACCTTCTCCTTTTACCTCGCTTCTATATATGCCTTCCTCTATATACTATCCTTCTTGTATATTCATTCCTTCTCTATATATATATTATATACTTTACTCCTTCATATCTATCTACTTTCTTCTATATAAATATTACTTCCCCTTCTTATAACTTTTTCTCAATAAACTAACATATAATCTCCTATCTTCATTACCTTTCATCACTCTTCTTCACTTCTACTTATTACTCTTCACCTCTCATTTTACTTCATCTACTATCTTATTTAATATTACTTCTCATTCTTTATATACTGTCTCTTATACCTTCTCTACTTCTCCATCCCTTCTCATAATTATTATTCTACATTTCTTCCTTACTTATAACTTCTTTATACCTATATTTTATTTATATATATATTATTCTACTTCTTTCTACTATATATATCTCTTCTCTACTTTCTACTCCTTCTCAGTTAGGGGCTGTGATAGGACCTTATTAATATACTTCTCATTTGGTTGTTAGGGTAGGGTCTCGGGAAAATAACTTGCCTTAACTACAACTTTTAATTTATGGCATCACTTTAGACATTAACATTCGAATAGAGACTTTTAAAACTCTGGCATTATCCGTACATCTTTTTGCATTGACAGTATTGAATTAAAATATGGAGGCTTTGCGGCTTGAACCCGTTGACTAGAGCGTTGGTGGTGCTTACTCACTGTGATTTGATGTTGGGTATCATTACAGGTCTAATGGTCTCAAATTAATATTAATAGATTATTTATAAAATTAATGATATTATATTAACTTCTCACAATAGGTGCACTCATTATACTACTATATATTATATATTATATATTATTTTATATCCTCCTTATTCTCTCTTTTAGTCTTCCTTTTTCTTCATATATATTGATACTTACTCTTCCTCTCTATATCGCTCTGCAAATTTAACTTCCTTGTTTGTGATCTCGTTATTAATATATATATATACTATATACTCCTTCTCTACTTTCTTACTATTATACATATCTACACTATTTCTACTTCTCCTTCCTTCTCTATACTTCTCCTTAATAACTCTTATATTTACTTCTTACTTCTTATACTATATATATATTATTACTATCCCTTATCTTATAATATATATTATATATATAGTATATATTACTTCTCATATAACTCATTATTCTTTACTCATATTATATACTTCTATGCCTCCTTCTATCCTCCTTCTTCCATATATACTCATTTACTTATATATTCTTCTATCTATAATCACTTCCTTATTATCCCCTTTACTTAATTCTCTTACTTCTCTTCTTCATCATCTATTTATATCTCTTACTTATACTATACTTCCTTCTTACTAATTTCTCAGTATATATTATATATTTACTTTCCTTTCTTACTCTTCTCTATTATATACTCTATGCTTCTCCTTCTTCTATGACTCCTTCGTCTCTTCTCTACTCCTTCTCTTTCTCTCTCCTTCTCCTATGTTTAATCTACCTTTCTCTACTCGTCTCTATAATATACTCCTTCTCTACTTATCCTTACCTTTCTATTCTATAACTTCCCTCTATCCGATATAATTTATATGCTCCTTTACTCCTTCCTTCCTCCTTTCATCCTCTTTAGCTTCTCTCATATATAGTATTTATATATTATATTATATATATATTATATCTTCTTATATATATATATTATTCTCTATATTATTACTTACTATTTTCTCTATCTTTCTCTATATATATATCATTCCTCCTTTATTTTATTTACTATATATTTAATATATATATTCTTATATATTACTTATCTTATATTCTTCTTATATATTATATATTACCTTATCTTACCTTCTCTCTCTTTCTCATATATCATTCTACTTACTACTTCTCCTTCTATACTCCTTCTCTATATATATTATAACTTTCTAAATACTCGTTATCTCTAACTTTCTATATAGTATTACTATTCTCAACTTATCTTGCAATTTTAGAAATACTTTCTTCACTTTACATATCTTACGTCTTTGCTGTCTCTAAAGGGTAGGCGTACTTGGGGATCATAACGATAAAATTGACTAAAATCTACAAGATATTTATTTCTTAACCAATTTTTATTGAACTTCTTCATACTTGTCTGTACGAAAGTTATCTCCTTCCTCAATAATTGTAAATTTCTCTATGTAGGGACTATCGGTCTGGTGTGCTCGTACTTAGCGCTTCAAGAGGTTGGTTGGGGGGTTTGGTTGGGTAATAGTACTCCTATATGGTAACATTATATTAATAGTTATTTCTAAATTTAAATTTATATTTATATACTTCTCTATATATTATATTATTATTAAATTATATATATTACTCGTTTACTCCTTCCTACCTCCTTCACTGCGTCTTCTTACTATCTATATATATATACTCTAATCTTCTCCTTTTCCTCCTTACACTTCTTATATATATCTTTTATTCCTCTTTACTACTTCTATTCTTCTTCTCGAATATATCATACTTCTCTACTTTCTCCTCCTCTCCTTCTCGCTGCCTATTAATACTATCTCTTATTTCCATCCTTCTCTATTATATACTGTATAATATATATATTATTTCCTTCTCTCCTCCTCCATTCAAAAATATTCCTTCTTTATATATATTTTACTCTTCCTCCTTTTACTCTTTGTGATTCCACTTCTTCTTCACTATATATATCATCCTTCTCCTCCTTCTCCTTCTTCTATATCTTCTCACTTATTACTACCTATTCTTCATATATCTTATTCTCTTTATATATATATATACTTCTTAACTATTATCTATTATATAATATAATCCTTTAGTCTTACCTTACTCTTTTTCCTTCTCACTTCTATACTTATCTCTATCTTCTTCTCTTTCTTTACTTTCTTTACTCTTTTCTTTCTATTCTCTTCTATTCTATTCATAACTTTTCTTACGTATATAGTGATTGTCTTATCTACTCCATTATCTCTACTCTTTCTCATCGTAGTTAGCTTCATTATCTTATCTCTTATAGGTACTATACTCCTATCTCTAACCTTGTGTCTACTTCTATCTATATATATAATATATACGGCTCATTACCTTTTACTTCCTATCTCTATACTTTCTCCTTATTACTTCTCTATATATTACGTAATACATGATGCATATTCTTTATAAACTATCAATAATATGTTTTCTTCTATCTCATCGTTATCTTACCTATCTTCTACTTCTCTATTATTACTTCTCTATACTTCTCCTTGTATTAAGGCATGACTAGGAGTCGTTACATCCTTCTCTCTTCTCTTACTACCTTTCATCCTTCTCTTTCTTGCTGATATTTTCTACTTATGCTCTCTCTTCTTACCTTCTCTATACTTTATGTTATGTTATATACTATCTTATCAGCTCCGTTTCTCCCTTCTCCTTCTCTTCATTTCTCCTTCATTACTTATGCTATCAAAACTTTCTCTTATTATATATATATATATCTACTTATACATGTAAATACTTTGTATTTATTAATGTGCCTTAAGATGTATATTTTTTTATATTATAATATATTTTATTATATATAAAGTATAAAAAAAAGATTTGAGAAAGAAACTCTTATATCTCCTTCTATCCTTCTCTTGATTTTTAGAGCTGAATAAATAATTAACTACAGTATTAACTACATAAAAAAAAGTATAAACAAATAACAACATAAAACTAAACCCTGGTGTGTCCATACTTAGTTCTTAACAATTTCTTACCTCTTTCATTTAAATAGTTCTCCCACTGTCTTTCAAGAGCTTGTTTAAACATTTCTGGGAAATCGTAAACATACGTCGTACCATTGGTCTGGGCTTGAAATCTTTTTAGCTGAAGGTAATCTTTCGTCATGTATGGTGTTGAAATTGGTAGCCCGTGTAATGGACCCTGGCTGCCTCCAAACCCTTCAAATTTGAACTGAAAAAAAAGTATAAATTAAATAAATAAATAAATAAATAACTCATAGCATAATAACTTTAAAGCAGAAACAAGCAAAACATTCCTTACCTGCCCAGTGAGTTTGTCTCTGACTTCTTTATAGAGATGGATGTCCAAAAAGTAACCAGATTCATTTGATAACGTAAGTCGGATGGTCATTTTCTTGCTTTGTGGAGTCTGACGAATCGTCATTTTAATTTCGGCCTGAAGAACTCTCAGACTCCATAGCCTCCTTCCGTAGCGATTGACGATGGTACGAATAGAATCTTCTATTTTTGATGGATTCATTATGACAGTAGGAACGAAATTTAGAAACACGTGATTACAATCTGTTCGCTTCGCCAGTGGGTGACTGAAAGCCACTTCTAATTCATCCATTGCCTCCAAGAGTAATTTCTCTCCCTCCTTCTCCAAGTACTCAAAAGACGCTTCTTTCGTAATTAGATCAGAATGACGGATAATAGAACGAATGAACAATCGAAAATCGGTAACTTCCTTAACGTCACCTACTTTCCATACGGTAACAGTTGGTTCTCCCATTAGTGTATATGTAGTATATTAGTATTTCTAAGTATTTCTTTAGTAGAAATACTTTGAAAAAATTAACCTGATTTGAGCTTGAAAATATTTTATATAGTATATATATAATTATATATGTATATAATAGTATTTCTTTAGTATTTTTATTTCCAAGTGTAGTATATAGTATATTTAAGTATTACTTTATTGAAGCCAAAATTCTTTTCCTTTATCTGAGCCGCTCACTGATATATTATATATGATATATTATATTAGCAGAAATACTATAGAAAAAATTAATTATTGAAAATAATTTATCTATATGTAATGTATTCCCTAAATTATATATTTTTATTAGTATTTCATTAGTATTATTATTTCCATATGTATTATTTAGTATTTCTATAGTATATATAGTCTGTGGTTGGATTTCCAATTATGCCAATGCAACACACATTCACATTCGAGGACTTTCAAATATTTTCTCACTTTGGCAATTTGATCTTTCTACAAACCTTTCCTTTATTCTGGTAAAGGATAGACAAAAAAAATTCCAGCAAAAGGGAAAGGTGACAAAACTTGTGACTTATGAGATAAATTTAATATTTTAAGAATGGTTGATATATCTTTTTAGGAGGGATCAAGTTATTATATATAGTATGATAGATAGTCTATTATGTATTAAATATATATATATAATATATATTATATATATATATATATATATATATTAACTATATTCTTATAGTTAGCTTAGTATAGTATACTAGTATATTATATTAATATATTTGATGTAAAATGTCAAAGGCAATAATTTGCTAACATTTAACAATGAACCTGGAAATTAAAGAATGAAGAGGAAAAAGGATGAGAATCGAGATTTTTAATATTATAATTATTATATTTATATAATATAATATATTATTTATATATAGTATAGTATATATAGTTATAATATAATATGATATATATATAGTAATATTATATATATGTATATATATATAATAATATATAAGTACTATATAATATATATTATATATTAATATGAATATTAAGTAGTACGAGTATGGGTTCTGGAGGCCCGTGGGAAATTTTTCTAAACCGTGGGAATTTTTTAATTTACCGTGGGAATTTTTATTTTATGTGTCGTATAATGAAAAAACACTACAAATATTTAATCTTGTTCGGGCAGAAGGGATATTGAAGCCAAGTAGAATTTTGTGACCAACGAAATTGTTCCTACAAAACGTAAAAGAAGTTCCCTGAAAAGTATAAAGAACGTTACATCTATCTTCACGTTTTTATATTAACTATGCAGCTTCACCCCATAAGAACACGCAGTCAGAGTGTGTGTCTGCGTACAAATAGTCTTACCTAACGGAGGGCTGAAACGGTGTACATGATTCCTGAATAATAAATTAAAATTGCATGTTATATTTACTAAAAAGACATTTTCGTATATAAAAAAATTGAATATTCAAAATGTTCGGTTTTTACTTTTTTCGCTGATTTTAGTAAATTAGAATCTTCTAAATTTTATAATAACTGAATATAATAAGTAGAACATTTGAAAATATCTAAATTAGTGTAGTATGGTGTTGGTTTTTTGGTGATTATACTTTAAAAATAAAATTTAAGATTTTAAGCCCCGTCATTAATATATCAGAATTAATCTACTAATCAATAGTTATCGGAAATTATGGTTCACTAAAAATTATCCATGCTGACTGATCTCCGCACACACACACACAGCACACACACATATATATATATATATATATATTAATATATATAGTATATTTCTAATATATATATTAATATATATATATATATATTCTAGTATTATATATATATATTATATATATAGTGTAATATATAATATATATATTATATTATATTATATATACTATATATATATATGTGATATGTCGTTGTATATATATTATAATATATTTTATATATATATATATATATATATATATATATATATATATATATATATAATATATATTAATATATAATTTATATATATATCTAGTATATATAGGATGTGATAAATTTAAAGTAATCACTGTCTAGATCAAACAAAAATTAATAGAATATTGAATTTAATATCCATATATTGTTAATTATAATGAACATACTAAGAGGAATAAACTAAGAAAAAGAAAAAAAGAATGATAGAAAAAAAAGTAAAGTCGAGGATATTCACTGCAAAAAGCATAAATAAAATAATAAATTCCTCTCTCCAACTGATGCACGAATTTTCTTAAATGAGAAAAACGCAAAAGGGCTAAAAATTCGCCGCATTTTTATACCCTTTTTACGCAACTGATGCAAATCAAAATTTGAATGAAAGAGAAAAGACGCACAAAGAAAGGAAATGTGTTTCATGCTTACATGACAGACAGGCCTCTTCCAACATAAATCTTTCCAAAATGTGGAAAGAGGCTTGTGTTCTTTCTTTCCCAATGCGTTGTTAAGTCCTCCTTCATATAGGGGAAGTAAATAGAACAGCATACCCTCTCCACTGTTTTGGAAAGAGTTTATATGTTCCTGACTCGCTTTGTATAATGATAAAGACAATATGGAGAGTGTGAACAGGGAAAACCAACTTTATCGTTCTAACGAATGGCTAGATTTTTCAATGAAAAGCTTCTTAATCTCACTAAACTACCTGGTACACGACTACATCACACCACACACACAGCACACCACACACCACACACACAACAACACAACACACAACACACACACATCACACAACACACACACACACCACGACACACACACACACACACAACAATACACAGCACACACTATATATATATATTATTATATATAGTATATATATATAGTATATATATTATATTTATATATATATATGTATATTATAATGTATATATATATATATATTATATATTATATATAGTTAGTTACATTAACCTGTTATGCTTTACGACTCCGTCAGTTTTGATTTTTTTTGTTTATTTTTTTCAATATATCGCTAGTATATGATATCTAACAAATGAAAAGTATTAAGAATATATAATATCTTAAAAAATATGTATAGGACGTGTTATGTTATGCCTCCGTCAGTTTTCTTTTTTTTTTATGGCTTCTTTGAAATGCGCCTATATGATACTAACTATGAATTTAAGTGGTAACGGACCATGATGAGAAAAGGTTCTTAAAGGTATTTTCGAAATGATTTGCTGTAGAAAGACGAACCTCTTTTTGTTGGCTGCTCGTGTGCTTGAGCGGTACTGTAGGCTTCCTGAGTTGTATAAGAGCAGCATCGAGTCAGCGGAGGTCGCAACTGAGGACGTAGGATTGGCTTTTGGGGATGTTTTGTTTAAAGCTAAAGGAATTCACTAAGGTATAAATCCGCAAAGTGGCAGAAGTCGGGTCCTCTCGGTCATTTTACCTCGGTGACGACGGGTAGGACTATTTCCCCCCTCGCGTGGGAGGGTCTAAAGGAACCCCGGCTCTTGGTACTTGGGTGGTTGGGTGGGTGTTTCCTCCGCCCCTCCCTACAGCGTATGGAAAACGTCCCCCCCCCCCCTCTGTCCCCCCGTCGACTCGAGCCCTCTAAATGGGATGATATATTAGTGATATTTATTATTTATATTATAGTATGTATATCTAAGTATAATATATAATATATACTAGTATATTATATTATATATAATATGATATAGTAATATATTATATATATTATATATGTATTATATTATTGTACAAATTCTTGTAATAAGTCTCTTTAATACGCCTTGATTTCAAATATGGTAATTGTTTTTTCTGTAAAGTGCCGTGACTTTGGAGAATACATTAGTCCAAAAAATATTTCATTTTTGAAAAAATATTTAATATAAACGATTGAATTTTTTTTAAAAATTTATTTAATAAATATTTCCGAAACTTTTGATAATCATGTCCGCTCCACCACTAAATTCATGTGTTAGTGATGCATATACTTAGCAGTATATTGAAAAAAATAAAAAATAATAAATAAAGAAACTGAAGGAGTCGTAACATCAACGGACCTTATAGTATATTATATATATATATAGTATATATATAATATATATAATATGTATATTAAATAATAATAGTATATATATATATATAACGTATATAGTTATATAATATATATATATATTACTACGTATATAGTATATATATATATATATATTATATATATATATTTTATATATATATATCGAGAGAGAGAGAGGAGAGAGAGAAGAGAGAGAGAGAGGAGAGAGAGAGAAGAGAGAGAAGAGAGCAGTTTGTTACCTGATAAGCAGGGCTTGCGGAGTCGGAGTCTGGAGTCCGTGGAGTCGTGCAATTTTCCGAGTCGGAGTCGAAAAACTCTGTGCAGTGGGAGTCGGAGTCGGAGTCGGAAGTCGGAAGATTTCCTGTGTAAGTGGTGTCCGGAGTCGAATTTGTAGATGAACTATTATTTATTATTTTGATTAATTATTATTATTATTATTATTATTATTATTATTTATTATTATATTATTTATTATTATTTATTATTATTCATTAATTATTATTATTATTATTATTTAATTATTTTATTTGATTATATATAGTTTTGATTGTTTATTTCCACGTTCTAACATGAAAACATATTACACTAAATTTAATTTCTTTAAAATAATTCTTGAATAATTAAGTAGAGAAAAAGAATGATTTATTTTACATGAATTTCCCGACGGTTTCGTCTCTATACTTGAGACATCCTCAGAGGATTATTTCTTGTAAGCGATGAGTTTTTAAATTAGAATGCTCAAGTGAGGTAATCAAGAAATGATATTGAAGTCTGACTGATAAATACATAATAATGTTTATGTTATAACTGTATTTTTAACTGTATTGAATGTAGAAGGCCTCCGGCAATTTTTTAAGTTTCTGGACTTCACACGATCGTATAATATTGGTGAAGTGTTTAGAAAGTATTTACTAATAGTTGATATGACTCATGTGGCCGTATTGAGAAATGTTCAAAGATTTTGTTGGGACTGTAGAGATGTTGATCATGCCCGTCCGACAATCTATCTTCGTGTAACCAATATTTGTCGACGTACAGTCTAACTCAAGGCAGTTAAATTGGTACAGCAAGCGTGACTGGTTGTGCGGGCAAAGCATCTCTTGTACTAAAGGAAGATGACAGTTGTTTTGGATTTATGGTATAGTTGGACTTTAATTTTTGAGATGTTTTGTTTAGTTTTGAGGTGAGAATTTCAAAATATTACGAATGGCACTTCTCTTTCGCTATTGACAAATATACATTGGAAGTTTTTGAAAGAAGAAATTTAATCGAATTTGTCTGTTATTTTTACTTCTGTATTATACTAATTTTTGTAATTTTAATTAATTAAATTATCTAAGATTTTCAACTGAATATTGTGGATGATCAGAGTTAATTAAATTTTACTGTCAACTCTCCTTTCTTCAGTGCAAAAAGTTTTCCAAGTTGAACATAGCGTTTGTTTGCTCTGTAAAAACTAAAATTTTTATGATGATTCTTTGTAAATACGTCGGTGAATTAGGATCCATAGTTCATTATACAGACCATTTATCAGTGGGGTTGACTAATGTAGCCTTGTAGAATAATGAGCCGTTCAGAATTAACATTGAATTATTTGATGTCTAATAAAACAGGATAGCATTAAAAACTAAGTTTCGTATGTTGAAATTTTAAGCATACATACTCTGAATTCTATAGATGAACTGATGTAGTATGAATCTATGTTCCTAAAAATAGTGAGGGTGTCGTGAACATACCTTATGTAAAATACGGGTTAAAGTTGTTTGGTTTCACGAAGGTGTAGTGTTGTTTTTCCAAGATTGGACTATATAGAAGTCAAGCAAATGTAAGCCTCTTGTGGTGAGCCCATCGGCATCTCCATCAGTTTGTAAGTATATATGGTGTTTTTTCTTTGAATTTTGATCGACGGTGCGTTTTGAGTAGCAACAAGATTAATAGAAGGTTGCTCATTATTGTTGTTCTGAATAATATCTGGGGGGGGTAGGTTATTTTTGAGTGATCCACTTCCGTTAATTATTATTCGTCAATCGTTATCAGAACCGGGTACATTTAGTGAAACAGAGATTCCTAACGTCAAGTTGAGGCGAAATTGTATTCAGTGGCTTCAAAGTTATAGTTTTGAATAAATTACATAATGTTTCATTATTTGATTTAACTAATGAATAGTTATTAAGAATGTTGGGATATATGCTGTTGCAAATATTGGGACAATTTAGTGTGTAATTCCATTCCGCACATAGATATAGCAGGTCTCGAAGTGAAATTTTTAAGTTTTTGGTCATTTTAGGCATCCTATATATATATATATAATATTATATTAATATATATATACTATATATATATTATATTCATGTATACTAGTATTAAGTATAGTAATATATAATATATTATAATGAATATTATATTATATTTATAGTATATATATATATGAGTCTATTTTAATCTATAGTTAATCATATATCTTTAATTATGAAGTCGAGTTGTAAATTGTCGATAATTCTTTTGTTTTTTATTTCATAGCGATTCTGTTAATGCTATTTATTATTATTATTATTATTATCGTATTATTATAAGTTGATTATTATTATTATTATTATGTATTTATTATTTATTATTATTATTTTTTTTTTATTATTTTATTATTATTATTATATTATGAAGTCCATCGTAATTATTATGTGATTATTTATTATCTAGAATAAAGACAAACTGTATAAATTGTATAAAATAAGATAACTATTAATTATTATCTATTATTATTATTATACTATTGAACTGAAAGTTGATTAAACTGTTAATTTTATAACGCTGTTTTATAATAAAAATAAAAATAATTTGCCGTTATAATTATGTTTTTACCATTTGTTTCCGAAAACTGAAATGATTATTCTGTTTGTCATGTGTTGCGCCTGCATCTTAATGTCTTTACGGTACTTTACCGTATAGCATTTGGAGATAAGATTCATTGGAAAAGTGGTATATTTTGTTTATTCTCAATAGCAAAGCGGAAAAAAAAAATTGTTGAAACAAAAAAATGTTTTACTGTAACTCTGTAAGCACTAATCTGAGTCAGAGTCGAAATTTTGAATTTGACTGTCGGAGTCGGAGTCGAAATTTTTTGTTTAAGTGGAGTCGGAGTCGGAGTCGAAAATTTTTGTTTAAGTGGAATCGGAGTCGGAGTCGAAAATCCAAATTTGAATTTAAGGAGCCGGAGTCGGAGTCGAAAAATTTATTTTACGACTCCGCAGCCCTGCTGATAAGTACCCAGAAATTCACTGCGGTCTTTCAAGAAATATTCTCACTTGGTCATTTGATCTTTCTTTCGACCTTTTACTTCATTCTGACTAGGAAAGGAAGAGAAATTTCAGCAGAATTGGGAAATAATGATGGAAAGTTTTAACTTATAAAGAAATACAATTTTAAGAAATTGTTGCTACCATTTATTAAAGGTGAGGGGTGTGAATTTCACTAAATATTATATATTGAAATAAAATTCAGGGCAATATTTGGTAACATATAATAATGATCTTGAATATATCTGAAGAGGAAAAAAGTAGGAAAAAAATCAATATAAAATCTTCTGTCTTATGAAATTGCAAATAAATTAATTAAAATTCAATTTAAAAAATAAAATTCAAATTTCGAATATTCAAAAATTTCAGTTTTACTTTTGAAATTTTTACTTAAAATTTGAAATCTTTTAAATATATACTTTATCATTAATGATTGAATTAATCATTAAAATTTATGTTTTAATTTTAAATTTTACTTTAAAAATAAAATTTACACTTAGATTCCATCATTATTAATAGAATTAATCAGTGTCAATATTTATGGATATTATGTTCACTAAAAGCATCTAATGTATTGCACAGCTGAAAAATTGTGCCCAATTTCCCACGATTTGAAATACTTTAAACTAATCCCATCACAACGCCGAAATATTTTATTAATTTTATCTCATTATATTTGCTATAACTCTTTCCCTCATGTAGAACTATAATATATAACTCTAATTGATTTATATAGTCCAACTGTTCTGAATATTTTGACATTCGATTATTAAGTTTAATAGTCTGTGCTTTTCGCTTTGATGTGCAATTGGATGACTCTTGTTTCATTTTTTCTATTACATATTTCTGTTCCATTTTTTGGGTGGAGAAAAGGATTCATTTTGTTGATATTTGGCACGAATTATTTCAACTTATATTTTAAATTTGCAACAGCTACTAACTTTCTATTATTTCACATTGTTTTTACTGAAACACAAGTAACACACACACATATACACATACACAAAGGCACCTGCACCCCCACACACACAAAAATATATATATATATATGATATATATATATATAATATATATATATTATATATCCTATATATTTTAAATATATTTTATGCTTATAAATTTATATATATATATATATATATATATATATATATATATATAATATATATATATAATACTATATGGTGATATTTGGTTTAAAGACACAACTCATATCTCAAAAACTACAAATATGCTACAAAAGGAAAAGGAATACATTGTTGGAGATCCTGGTAAAAAAATAAAATAAAACTGGTAAAAAAAAAAAAAAAAAAAAAAAAGAAAAAAAAAAAAAAAAAAAAAAAAAAAAAATAAAAACTACAGCGAAAAGGAATACTTTTTGGAATCGCTGGTAGATAAGACCAAAGCAGTAAATGTAAAAAAAGAATGAATAATGATAAATAGGAATAAAATAAATATTGGCTATTTTTTTTTCGGAGGGAGAGGGGACATAGTAGTATATATATTATATTGTGTATTGATATATATTATATTACGTATGATTAGTTATGATATATATGTTATGATTATTATATATATAATATATATATATATATATATATATTTATACTATCATATATATATTATAATATAGTATATATATATATATAAAATATTATATATATATATATATATATATATTATATATATATTTATATATATATATATATATATATATATATTATTATATAATATATATAAATAAATAATTATATATTAAGGTATATATATATATATATATATATATATATATATGATATATTATATATATATATATAATAATTATATGATATATATATATAATATATATATATAACCTATATAATATATATATATATATATATATAATATATATATATTTTTATGAATATATAGTATATTTAGTAGTATATATATATATATATATTATAGTATACGTGCATATAATGTATTCTGTACTATATATATTATATAAATAGTAACAGTAGGATTAAAAAAATGTAAAGGTATTTACACGGCCCAATGTCGGGGGCTCGAGCCGACGGGGAACACAGGGGGGGACGTTTTCCCATACCCCGTAGGCGATGGGGCGGAGGAACTCCCGCCGAAACCCAATAACGAAAGAGCGGAGGTTCCGAGACCCTCCCCGGAGGGGGGGAATTAATCCTACCCCGTAGGTTCACACCGGAGGTCCGAGAGATCCCGCCTCCTGCCATCGGTGTGCGGTATACCCTTGGTATTCTTTAGTTAAAAAAGTAAAATTTTAAATAAGATAAGTCTTTAAATTGTTTAACGAGTACGGCCATAAAATATTCTAAATAGGCTCTCTATTCATATTATTTTATAATTATTCAACAATAATTTTTTTTTCTTTTTTAATTTTTTTACATTTGTTTTATAAAGAATTTTAACCAGGATTTCCAAAAAATGTATTCTTTTTTCGCTGTAGCTATTGTTGTATGTTGTTTTGAGATATATATATATATATTATATAGTATAATATATTATATAATAGTATAGTATATAGTTATTATATAATATATATATATTTATATATATATATAGTATAGTAGTTATATATATATATATAATAGTTTATATATATATATAGTACTATTAAGGGTATATATTAGGTATATATACATGATGATATATAGTCTATTGATGTTAATGGTAGGGATAGTGTATAATATGATTATTTTAGTATAATAGTATAGTATATTAGTTAGTTATGTAGTATATAGTATATTGGGTTATATTATTATACTTATTTTACATTTTCCGCACTACAAATGTTACCAGGATTCCAACAAATGTATTCCTTTTTCCCTGTAGCTATTGTAGTTTGTTTTTTTTATGAGTTGTAGTTTTAAACCAAATTTCACCTATAATAATATATATATAATATATATATAATATATATTATATAGTATGAATAATATATAGTTATGGGTTAGTTTAAGTTCGCGGGGTAATAGTTATATATATAATTATTATAGATTAGTGACTAGTATATATATAGGTAGTGCGACTTTATAGGTAGTGATATAGGTACATAGTAATATACGGGATGTTATTTGCGTCATAGTATGATATATATATATTATGTTGATATTGTGATTTATATATTAGTGGCGTGTATGTATAGTTAGAGGCATGGCTGTGTACGATATGTCGGTAAGTATTACGGTATTTCGGCGCTATTGCGTGCAGATAATAATACGGAAATATATCGGTTGTTGGCGTTTTTTGTGCTAGGCTGTGATTTTCGGGCCCCGAACTAGTTTGAGGAGAAGCTGTTTAAGTATAAGAAAGCAGGATGACATACTTAGTCGTTCTAACAAAAAGGAAAAGTTATTTTAATTTAATTGAAAATTTAGAAACTTATTTCCAAAGAAAATAAGATAAGCCAAATTTTGTGTAGCCAATTATGGGTGAAAAATCTTTGTGCATTTGTCAGCTCCTATTGTAAAGGGCCTGTTGGACATTGGTGTTCAGATATCTAAAAATAGAATTGCATTTAGTGATAGCGGGGATAATGGGAGCCAAACTATGGTAGCTGGTATAAGGAGAGTGGCTTGCTATCAATTTCATGTTTTTAATCACATTGTTCAACTATACATTCACGATTCAAAATTATGTCCAGAAGTCCTGTTAAAATATTTTTATTTACTTGCAGAAGCATATCCTCTCATTTTCCACCATTCAGCAACGGCTAGCTGCAAGCTTAGAAACTTTCAGTATGCAGCTGAATGTCTAAACAGCAGAAATTAATTCAAGACTGGTGGTTCTACACGGCCTGGAGATCAGATACTGTAGTGATATGCTGTAAAAGATTGGTTTTGAAACAAAAGTGTTTCCCTCCTAGTGATACGCTGCCTGAATGCAATCAAGAAAAATGGTTGACTGGATTTTTCAAGTGGCAAAAGTTATTCATTTCTTGAGCCATTTGGACAACATGCACTAAAACAAGCAATTAAACGTGAATTAACAGTCGCCAAGTGATCCCTTCCATTTTTAGCAATAAATCTATTTTTAATAAGGCAATTAAAAAGCAGAAGCTTCAGTGGAATAATTACACCTCGTTGAAGAGCTTAAGAAGTCAGTTGAAAAAAGACTTTCTAAGTTTCTTTGTGATATATCTATGTGTCTTAGATCTACGATTCAAGCTAATTTTTCAACTGAATCAGATGAAGTCATAGAATAAACTATGGTCGTTTGAGGCTGGAAAGAAATGCATAAGGAATTTAGCTCCTGAACGATCTTCTGCTGACGATGAATTCACGTTGTGGGGAATGTGGA
>JABUQX010117798.1:0-20000 GCA_015478945.1 Trachelipus rathkii
AGCACCACCTTTCTTAATCAGGACCTAACCGCATGTTCTAAATCAAAGCTCAAATGTATGAGCTTTCATAAGCAAACCCACTATCTCAATCTTTGATTCCACTTATAAAGGTAGATGATTGCAATTATATTCAAAACGACATTGTCTGTTTTCGTTGTACTGATTTGGTGGTTGGAAAGTTATTATCGTATGGCTTCATCTTTCATTCCAACTCGATATTAAATTTATCTGTATTGTTTAGGCAATTTTTGTTCTACTTTTGTTCTGTTCACATGGATTTGACAGATACGATAATAAACTAGAAGATTTTTGTATATTCTTGCATGAAATAAATATGTAAGAAACAGTGAGTATTTAATATTTATCATTATAGTATTTGCATTCTTTGTAGTTATTTTTGTTTTTTTATTTAATTAATTTAACAGTTAGTTCATATTATATATATATATATATTCTATTATATATTATAATTATTATTATTAATGTTTTTTTATTTAATCATTAATTTTGAACATTATTATCTCCCTCCTATTATTTATTTACTATTATTTATATTATATATTTAATTTAATTATATTAATTTAAACCGAGTAAAATATACAATAATTTAATTAACAAATTATACTATTATTATATAGTTATTATATTTATTTGTATATAATTATTAATAAGTAAATATATAATTTTAACTTTGAACAAATGACTTATACTATTAATCTTAACTAAGGTATACTTTACTAATATATATAATATCATTTTTTATAAAATAACTTTAAACTAACTAATATAAGGCTATTAATACTATAATCTTACTATAATTATATCTACTATATTAAGTTATTTTTTATAAGGTATAAATATATAACCAATTTTTTGGGCGAGGCTTGATGGGTATTTAGTTATTATAGAAGTCGTCATCTATTATTATTTAATATTATAATATATATATATATATAATAAATATAATATAATAATATTACTATATAATATATATGTATAATATATATATATATACACCGTTAACCGGGTTTCTCTTATATACTATATAATATATATATAACATTATATATATATATATCTTATATATATCTATAATATTATATATATATATATTCTAATATATATATATTATATATATATTATATTTATATATATCTATATAATTATAAATATATATATATTTAATATATATTATTATTAATTAATATTTAATATATATATAATCATACTGTATAAATATATATATATAGGAATACGCTTCATAGAATATAGAGTCAACTCACACAAATCCCTCTCTAATACACCTCTAACTCTAGTTAACCTACTAGGGATAAAGGAACAATACATTATGCTGGATCTATTGGCCCTTATTACAGGGATAAATTGTCAAAAACCAAAACAAAAAAAAATAAAAAAAATCATTCGAATAAACTAAAAGCTACAGGGTAATGATACATTTATTGGGAATATATCTATTGTAATAATTTATCGTTCGCGATAAATGTATACTACAAAATAAATTATTTTAAAAAATATAATAAATATAAAATATAACATATAATATTGGCTATTTTGGGGGTGATGTAGGCATTATTTCCATATATTAAGGGTTTATTATTATAATATATATATATATATATATTAATATATATATAATATGATAATATATTATATTGATGTAATAGGTATTACGGCAATATTTAGGGATGTCGAGCCGAGGGGAATACTAACTAGGAGGGGGATAGTTTATACATCCCTATGTAGAGGGAGGGTGCGGTAGGATACCCAGCGAACATCACGTGGCGGCTCGTGGTCAAAATTCTGAGCAGCAATGCAAATCAATATATAAATACAAAAGTGGGGTCTGTGGAGTCGACCAAACTACTGGGGCGGGTTTGAAATCCGTCCTAAACTACTACGTTAGTTCTCTACGGAAGGTACCGAGGCCCCTAGTATCTTGCACCATTATATAGTAGCGTAGTTAATATACATTTGGGGTTTTCTTTAGTTAAAACAAAAGCCTAATTTCAAATATAGAAAGTTACCTTTAAAAGTGATTAAAATATACCGTAAGTCAGCCAAATAAAATATATAAGGTCTCATAGGTACCTTATACTATATCTCACAATATTACTAATAATTATTTAACAATAATTTGTTGGATGTTATATTATGTGTGTAGCAGATGAGTATGCTAAGCACGCAGAGAAGAGTAGTATAGCGACAAGACTACTCATCACAGATGTTTCTTTTTGTGCACTAGAGATATTTAGCTTTATATGTTTTGATCAGTAAATATGATATCTTATATTTTCGTTATTATTCAATTCAATATATTACTCGGCCATTATATTGCACAAGCATTACAGCTAAATGTAGCTCCACATTTTATTTTAAAAGCCTGAGCCAAAAATTTTGATGTAATATAGATATTTAATGTGAATTGTATATGGATTTGAATCTTAACTTAGGAGCGCTTGGCTAAAAGTCTTTATATATTACTTTTATAACTCCATACCTACCATCTACATCCAGAAACATTCTCTTCACTAAACTATATGTAATACATAAAACTACTGGTCTTGATCGAAGCAAAAGCTACTTAGACTTAAGAAGGTAAGTTTAGTAACGCACTAATGCGAATGTATGACTCTCGTTATGTGATCAGACATGAAGTTCTAATTGAATTTCTTAATATATTTTAAACCTGAAATTATGATAATAAATAAATAGTCGGTATATAGTTATATAATAAATTAATTAATTAAAGTTAATTATTATTATTTTATCTATTGTATATTAAATTAATTTATAATTTCATAACATAATTTCTATTCTATGTATTTAAATATGGGTTTCATTCTAAAAAAAAATGACTTGCCTAATTGATAATCTTGGTCTCCTTTTCAAATTAAATGAACTTGCTCTATCCATATAGGTAAAGAACTATTAATTTTTATTTTAATCTTGTCTTGACCTCAGAGAAATTAAGAGTTGTTGCCATGCCTCAGACATATAATTGTACACTGTCTAAATATTAAAAAGAGGGCAATTTGAGAATAGTATAATCGCTTCTATTTCTTTGTTGCGGCCTAGTATCAGTTTATAGAAGCTTCCAGAAATCGAAATTTACACAACACACTAGAAACACCGAACTACAAACTATCACAAGTGCGGACACACACACAATCATATATATACACCATTTAATTTACCTAATACTGAGGGAGCTCGTACCTCCTATCTATAACTACGTCATCGAGAGGTGGTTATAGGTTATAATTTAACTATATACTTTTTCATACTTGTTAGGGTATAAATGATCTTTCAAAACCTCATTTGCAATACCTAATACTAGATAGGGGAATGAGTAGTAGTAAGTATAGTTATAAAGTAGTATAAATATGTACGATTATAATATAGTATTCAAGAAACTTAATTATGCCATTTTTATATCAATAGTTTATTTTCATAGTTTTTATAACTAATGATTTATCATTAAACATATTAATTTTCACGTTAATATTTTCACTGTATAATAATAGAAAGGATATATAAATAATCAGTATCAACTATTTAATACTTTAATACTATATATATATTTACCTAAAAGCTAATTAGTTAGTTATTAATCTTATACTATAGCACATAAATACTTAACTAAATTATATTATCCCATACAGATAAATTACCTTACTAACTTATCTGATATTAATAACTTCTAAGTTTACATGTGAATACTAAACCGGTTCCTTATTTATAATTCATTGATTTCACTATCTGAAAAATTTTATAAATTAAGAAAATTTTTGTTTTTTGTATAAATATATATTTTTCCAAAAAATATAATTCATCGAAATTATTTATTATTTAAATTAAGTAATTATTATTATTATTTAATATATATTTTATTGTTATTATTATTAATAGACCCATTAAACCAAATAACGTGTGTAAAAAGAACGACCATTTCCGAGGTCCGATTCAACTCTATTTTTCTGCACCTAAGCGGTCTTTACTACAAATTATAAAGCCTGTGCTTAATTGAGAGGTTGATATATATAAAGAATTGAAAAACTCAAAGATAATAAATAAAACATGGAACATCTGCTGTGTCTGTGATATTATGTTTTATTTTTTGTCATATCAAGTGTTATACTACAATAGGTCATAGAACAAGCTTGTGGCTAGGCCACAGTACTCTTCAAATTAAATAGAGCTTGTCCAATAAGGTCTGTACAAGTATGTACACTGAGCATCGATAGGTTAAATGTTACGATATTGTAAATAAAAATCTGAGTTATATTTATAGGTTATACTAATAGAGTTAACTAATTTTAGCTCTAAACTCCTCATACGATTAATAAAAACCTAAACTTTATGAAATATATCTACATAAACACTACACATTAAACATAACACAAAAAATCACGTAATCAATACAAACAGGAACATTAACAAATAATATATAAATTAACTAATAAATAATAATATTATTCATAAAACATATAATAAACAAACTATATACAATAATATATCCCATAATATAAGATATATAATCATAATCTTTAGTAATACAGCTTAGCGGCGGTGTAGGTAAAGTTCTTAATTTCTGAAATTGTGTAGATCACATTTTTTTTACTGTGATACTAATATTTTCCCTTTGACTATTTTGTGCTATATTTATACCCGTTTCAAAAATATGAGCTATATAATTAAATCTAATTGAAATTGGGATTATATTTCTTATATATACGATTAAAGTTGGACAACGAAGGCTATGGAAACCTTGTTAAACTAAGAATTTTAATGAGACATGTATATGTATCAAATTTAAATCATATCCTTTTATAAAACATATAGACATTGTTTGCCTTCAAGTAGTGACAGAGAGGGTAGGGAGTATTAAATAGTTGATTTTCCACTGGCTTTCTTTTATAACACTGTTATTATTAATCTGGCATTTTAGACACTTATTCAACTTCTATGTCAGACTAAATTCGAATGTATGTCGAATATGGCTTCTTTACGTAAAGTATTTTACAGAACGAAGATTGGCTTGTAGGAATATGTTTGGTAAAGATGTATATAAAATTTTTATTTTTTGTGATAGAGATGTACAAAAAAGAGAAGACTATGGTTACTTGCGCGTTATATAATAAAATAAATTTTTTGAATTAAATAAATTTAGAATTTACAAAAAAATAATAATGAATAAGAAGATATATTAAAATTAATATATATAAAGGTTAGGAATACTTAAGTAGTCAAAGTTAGATTTAATTTGAATAGGCTTAAGCCTATAGGTTCAAAGTTTTATAAGGTTTTACCTTTCTAAGGTATTAGTATGACCATGTTACCTAGTTAGTAGTCACTTTTTTTATAATATATAACACACTGGAATACAAAAAATTATTAACTTAATAATAATATCTATATTGAAAATTATTAAATTATTGAACAATACGGAGCATAGAGTTATTTCTCACTGGGGGTGAAAGGGGAAGATTTTTTTTGATACATATCTCAATTTAAAACTTTCATTAATTCTAAATGGAGAAAATGCATTAAGCAGCTTATAAATAATTTTTAATAATAATTAATCTGATACGACTATTTAACTAACTACTATATATCATACTATATATACGTAGTGTTACTATAATTGTATCATCATAGTATTTCGATCTACCTATATAATATAATTTCACACTCCCTTCTGCATTCTATAGTTATATTTTTGTAATAATTTATTTTAATATTAGTTTAAAGAGTGCTGTTTTTGTAGCTATATATTATTATTATTTATTTTATATTATATTAATTTATTATATTAATTTTTAATTATATTATATTATTAATATTTATTAATTATTTTAATTAATTAGATGTTTATTTTAATCTGCATATCCATAAATACAAAACCAGTGTAAAATTACGATGAAACTATATTATAATAATAAAATAATTTAAGTTATAAATATAAAATTAAATGGATTAAAATAAATATTTGATAATCATTTGTATACGTTTTTAGAATTTTACATCTATAAATATATAGGTAATATAAAGTATAATTATTATTAAAACTTATCCATTATAAAGTAAAATTACTACTTGGTAAACACATCATATACTATAATACTATATATATTATATATATATATATAATATATATATATATTTATATATATAATATATATATATATATATATACTCAAGTTTATAATGACTGGGCATTACGTAATCATCTACAAATTAAGTGAACCTGAATATATCAACTTATATCGAGTAAATATATACATATATACTAGGCATGATAGGTTAGAAACAGATGTTTGATAAAATAAAATATCGTAAATAATAACTTGAAACCAAATTCATTAAATCTCAATATATATTATAAATACTAAAATATTGTACTCAATGGTTAATTGCAATATAGATAGTTATCTACATTTATATATTTATATCTCTCCGAAAGGGGAATGTCACGCATTACTCCATTATTGTAGGCTATAAACTATGAAATCTTGAAGAGAAAAGAATGAATCAATAGTGAAATTGAAGAGCAAGGTATGTAATATTAAATATTATATATAATAATTTAAAAATGTTTTATTATATATAAAAAGTTATATATATATATGTTCGGTTATAATAAGCGTATTTTGGATTTAGCTATCGCGGCAAAATATCGCGGTAAATGAAATTATACCTTTAATAATAATGTTTTTCAATTAGTCTAATTAGAAGTATTTTATTATTAATATGTGAAGCATCATAATTAATCATTATACCCTACTCTATTTACGTCTATATTCTGGTGATTTAATATACACTATAGTATCTATTAATCCTAAAATTCAATATTATTATTATTCGAATGAAAGTAATATCCTAAAATTACTAGAGTATAAAATATTAATATAAATCCATTATAATTAATAATTTTATTATTATATATATACACCCCCGAGTGGTCTATTCTGAGTCTATAAAACACTGATATAATATTACCCAAATAACATATATATCAATCTCCTCTGATTAGTGATTTAGTCTCGGTTTAATAATGAAGCCAATTATATCTAATCAGTAGAATATTTTTATACTACCCTACCTATATATATACCGAATGTATTTTTGGGTCTACTAATAAATGTATACATATTTCCTAAAATAATTTAATAATATATTTATATCTGTTTTATAGGTATAATTATTCACCAATACATTATATTCACTGAGTTATAACAAAGATTTAGTACTACCTAATAGTAAAAAGATAATAATATAACCTATATTTTACTATCTATCACGTCTTTGTTTTTTAGATCAAGTAATACTACTAAATTTCGTCGTTTAGTAGATAGGAATAGAGAGAGAGAGAGAGGTGAGAGAGAAAATCAATGAAAAAGATAATATGATGAAGAGAGAGAGTAAGAGTGAGAGTAAAGAAGAGAGAGAGAGAGATATAATAAGAGAAATGTTAAATCCTTCAATAATGTCTTGATAGAATAAGTATAAAACTAAGATGATAGAGAGAGAGATAGAGATGAAAAGAGAGAGATGAATGAGAGAGAGAGAGAGAAGTAAGTAGAGGGAGTAAGATAGTAAGAGCGTAGTAGAGATATAGTAGACGAAGTAGAGATGAGATAATAAGTTAGGAGGAGAACAAGATAATTCATTATACAATGCCAAGTAAATGATATAATAATATATAAATTATCCCTAAATAATTGTTTTTGCTATACAGGAGTAAAAGTATGAAAAACCGGCCTCATTGCAATATAATAAATTTCAATAATAGAGTATAATATACTTTCGTTTATTTTGCGCCACTGATTAGGAAGTGCTTTGAAAATTACTTCGGCTGCAAAGTGGGTGACCAGGATAAAATGTGGGCCCTTCATTATATTATTTGTTGATGCACCTGTAGGTAATATCAGGCTACTTCTTTCATAATGAATTAGTTTAGCGAAATATATATATATATAACACTAATGCATAACAATACCTAGTATATGAGATTATATCAATAGCGAATACATTAGTAACGAGCAGAGGGTATTATTGATCATAAGTCATAATATTCTAGTTAAGATATAATATACGTATTTATTGTAGTTATTAGTATATCACTTTTTATATATTCTATTACATATATGATATTCTTATATATATCACTATAGTACTACTCATACCTAATAAGGTATAACTAGTATTATTATGTAACTCTAGTAGGTATTTGATTATATCCCAATATTAATGTAAGTAATTGTATCATTATAGCTGATGCAGCTCAGATACCATAATGGTCTTTCACAAATTGACTTGAATTTTATATAGTTATCACTCAGTTTCGTATTAGTAACTCAGGAGTACGTAATAACTATTGAGATATAACGGCTAATTCATAATAAAGTAGGAGCAAAGTATAGTAAGGTAGAATAAAGGTAAAGGAATTCCTAAACTACTATGAAAATAGGGTGAAGTAACCGCGGTGAATATTGATAATATAAGAAAGGGGACTTATGAAAACTATATATTATATTAGCATATATGACCGCTCTTATTCGCTTGTTCCCATCGATAAGTGATATAAATAAATATAAAATATAGATACAAAATTATGATGGAGGAATAATGAAGAAGATATAAGAAATAATACTATTTATAAAAGCTTGAGAGATAGTATATTAATGATAATATATACACTTAAATACTTAGGCGTGTATAGATAAGAATCCTCGTAGATCAATAATTATATAGTCATTTATATATTAGATTCATAAGTATATATAAGTAGCCTATATAATATACCTATTAGATATAAAATAATATGATTAAGTGAATAAATAATATGAGAAATAGAGAAAAGTTGAGTGGTCTAGTCACCTCACTCATTATTAATATATCACGTCTCATCTAGGTATCATATCTACCTTAAATATCCTTACTAGATGAGCGTATTATAAGTACATATAATAAGTATAATAAGTTTTTAACCCTATAAAGTATTATTATATAGATTAAGAAGGTGTAAGCTTATAGTTATACATATATACTTATGGGGAGGTAGATAAGTATATATAGGGGAAGAGTAAGTAATATATTACTATATTATATATATATGTATAATGATCAGTGCATATCGACATCATTATTACTCACTAGAAAGCTAGGTATAAAAAAGCCGGCAATGAATTAGCTAAGTATAAGTATACCATAGTAGGATAGTTAGCCGTCTAAGTGTGACAATGCACTGAATGTTGTTGCGTCGTAATAACTTGGTTTAGGTATTATATATTTGTTTGCTTGGAATTATACGTTTATGATACGTGTAGTAAATAGGATTGGTAGTATAATAGGAATCATGTTTGGCAAACACATATAAAATAATAGGAAAATGACAACTATTCATTAATCATTTAAACAAGAGTTTACCTATTAAAAGAATTCTATTACACATTATATTACTAATTACATATCATTACATTATCATTATTATTTACCATCTCTTAATATACTAAATTTATATACTAATAACTTAAAATATAAATTCATATATCCTAATATTTAATACTACTAATATAGTCTCATTTAAATGGAATATTTATATCCCACTGACATGATAGAAAACCAATATATATAACCTATTATACCTTATGGAGGGTGGCCCTGAATTTTATATAAATGCATTATAATATATAGTGACAATAATCCGTTTGGCAAGTGAATATTGAATTAAAAATACACCTTATTTTATAAATAACCTAATTAAAGATAAAATCTATCAGATTAAATTATATATAATTATTAGTTCTACATAGAACTCTGATATAAGGGCTGCCAAATAAAATGAGAGTAGTTTGAATTAATTTCGACCAATTAAAATATAATTCATTAAAAAAATTAAAATTAAATATATACAATAATAAAGTATTATATATAAGTATGCAAGAAACTATTTTAAATCATAATAAAGAAATAATTACTAATAAAAGTCAGCTTGTGTTTATTTGAGAGGGTATATTGGGGTATAGAAATATTCAGGCATTAATAATAGTCCTATTAACTTTTCCACAGAAAATATACAGCGCAATTCGTGAATGAATAAATTTTTTGCAATGAGAAATACTTGTTCGTGTTATTAAAAATATATATATAACTATATTATATATATATATATATATATATATTATATATATATTAATACATATAAAAATACTAAAGCACCTATAATAAATTATCCTAATTATATAAATAATCTGTATTATAAGATAACAATGTAACTTATCTATAAATTGAAAGATCATTCTGTATCATGACCTCAAACTAATAATTAGCACTTAAAGTGAAGAATTAATCACTAAGTGTGGGTCGGTAATGGCTGATAAGATAACAGGAGACTAGAATCTAGATGTAACTCATTTCTAAGTATTTATGTCTTAATCAAAGTGGACACAATTATATGTTGAGTCAGGAGAACTTGAATGATCTTTTGCGTGATTATTATCAACTTGTCAATGGAAAGCGAACTCTACCTATGATTTAGGTTATAATAGGGATATAAGAAATCATATACCTTCAAAATTGAGATAATAAGTTTGAATGATTGCTTTCTTGTAATTGAGGAATTTTGCAAACGTATCAATTATAATATACAATATGAAACTGAGTGACTAGCTTGGTTTATTTAGTACTATCATTACTCTATAAAAGTAAATAGTTTTTGAAGCAGTTTTTACTATTACAATTAGGAATTTAGTTATTATTCTAATAATATGTTCCTCTGAGCACTAATGCTAATGAAAACATACAGCGTATATACTGAATGACACTTTGATATGCATAAAATAAAGTATGAGGATCATAGGTGAATATATGTGGTGACCTAAGGCGTGTAGAGCTGGTTATCTACAAATTTTTACTTAGTTTTCTTTGTTGAGTTTGACATAATATCATAGAAGATAGAATAAATTCATATTAGAAGAAGTGTGGCACAACGTCTCTGACTCCCTGAGAAGAATAAAGATTTTTCTTAGAATTTACACTATAATAATCTTTCATTTGAGTTTGGGTCTGCGATTCTATTTTATTAACTAAATATAATATTAATGTCTATTCAACTTTTTAATCATTATGTACATTTATTTATATTGTTGTTATTTTTTACATTCAATAAGGATAACGCAACATTTAAATACTCAAAACTACATTAGATACCTTCAACTGACCGATTCCAGTAACTGGATGAATAATGAGTGAATTAGTACTACATAGAGGAGAGAGGCATTTGGAGATATGTGGGATACAATCTATATCTTTTTGTGCTCCTGTGTACAATTGCTGGTATTACTTTACTAATCTATCTCTAACTCACTGTAATCAAATAGTGTTCTTCTTTCTTGGGACTCCTTTTATGCTCTTGGTAATGAGGTTCAGATAGCGTATGTTTATTTTGTCCTTCCTTATGAGTCTCTTCCTGTGTTTGCTTGAAGGCTCTCTAATATCGTACTTCTACGTATATTTTTATTTATCTCTTAGCTCAGGAGAGTATACAGTATTCGTTATATCTCAGTATCTTCTTTAAATAGCTTCTTTAGATAGCTCTATACTTTGCTGCAAGTATCCTTATTCTTCTTGAATTTCTCTATTTGGCCTAAGCTATATGTCACTTTTATTACAAGCGTTCCTTGTCTTTGTCTCAAAGCTGCCTCTGCCGCTATTTGGGCCCCACTCCACATCACATAAGTGAGTGTCACAATATGGCACATTGTTTTATTCTCTAGTCTAATTCAAATTTCTCTACCATCCTCTCATATTTTCTGTAGCAATCTTATTGTGGACTTTATTCTGAGTCAGAGGCACCTGTATCATCCTTGTAACCAGCAGGCTGGTATTGCACTCAATTCATGAACCTTCAGATGGAGTGTTGCATTTCGGGGTTTCTTAAAATATGTGTGCCCACAAAATATTACACCAATATATCCAACTCTGTTTGCGTAGAGACGACTTAGTCAATGTATCCTCTATGAGCACTATCTACACCATTAGTCATTATAATTGTCTCTTGCGTGTAAACAGCCTCTCTATGAATTGCGTCTCAAATTCATGTGGAGTTGGGGGGCAAGATAATTTGATTAACTAATGGCTGATTCTAGAGAACTCGTCATGAGCGACGATTTCCGGATTAATTGTCTTTGTCTTCTTCGAGCGCTTATGCCATCTACTCACGTGTCTCTCACGTCACAGCTTTGTGACATCTTCTTCATATCTGTCGACAATTGTAAATTAATCTCTTCCGATTTACAATGTTTTCTAGGAGTTTTTCTTGTCATATCTATTAACAAAAGCTAAATCACAAGTACTTGTGTGATTGCTTCTTTTCTACTGAGCCAATTCAACTCGATCATATAAGCAATAAAGCACAGTCATAATACTAATCCATCTTTTCGTACAGAGAGAGACATCTGATAGACATAGAAACTTGTTTAAAATCTCTTATATGCTCTTAAAACCTTTTCACTATGTGGATTTAAACCTAGGGGGAAATATTATAGTTCCGGCGTGCTCTCTTATATTGCACGATTAGTAAAACTGTTAGCGTCGTAGCGTCTGTTATTGTGTGTGTAAATTTGCAACTAAATATCTTGATTCCAAAACCTTCTGTTATAAGAGTGCTCGTTTGTTTATTGAATGCAACTACAAAGCTCTCAGCGCAAGTTAATTATATACCGTTCATTGCTTTAATACATCTGAGCATCTAGTTAATAGGCGCTTGATCTCAGCAAAGGTTCTCTGTCATCTGTAGCAGTGAAGGAGATTGATAATATACTATGGACGAGGGCTACCAATGTGCTATTTCGAGAGACAATTGAATCTCCTTTATGAGAAGCACAAGGTGATTGGCAATCCATTGTAAATATGTTTTTCGTCCTAACATGCTAAGCTACTTTTCTTCGTAATTGACTTGTTCTTGTGTGATGGTTGCAATTTATAATAATTTTGCTTCTTTACATTCTTTATTTGCTTTCAGTACAAGAGAGGGTTCCATTCGTCCGATTTTCGCTGATTATTTTATCATTTTGCCTCTCTGTGACTTATAAACCCTTCCTAACGAGCATTGATAAAGTTTAAATTTTTGCCCACCAAATCAGTGTCTAGGTTGATATACAGCATTTTCTATAATATGTGCTGCGCAATCATCATAGCAAAGATAGCGTTGTCCATGAAAATATTAATGCATACTTCTTTTTCGCTTCTTGGATTCTACCCACGCCACTTCTCCCTAACAACCTAAGAATGAGCCAATATTACATACTATGCTATTAGATGAACGCCTTTTTAGTCATAGTGCATCTACTTTAGTATAGAATCTTGGAAAAATTCCTTATTCCTGTCACTTGTTATATCAATATTTTTCTCTAATATCCTATCCCCACATTACTACAATCCTGCTTTGTTCTAAATGGACATTAATGTGCTAGGAAGTGGTTATCACAATGATAAGATCTTGTTGGACATTGCAGGATCTTGGCTAAGACATGCGCTGGATAGTACGAACTAATGAGGCTGTCTTAGGTTTTTATTCCTACCCGCCACCCCTCTTCGAGACATTCCCCTCTTGGTCAATCAGGCAAAAGGTCACGCAGTTTCGAGATCACACACACTCTCGCTCTTTAACGCACTCCCCAATATTTCGTTCCGGCTGAGCCCACATTCTCACACACCTAAAAATGGATCGAGTAAAATTCGTGAAATCTTTCTAGCCATGATTTTGGACACCCCTTATATGCCTTTAATAACATCAATACTGATGCTTTTTCTTTGCACTCTTAAAACGAAATTCATTCTTCCTCTTATTCTTGATTCGTATTATTGTTGTCTTTCTTGGTCTCTAAATTAAATAGTCTTATTTTCTTATTCAGAATTTTATTTATTTTTTTCAAACCTTATTTTAGACACATTTTTTTCAATATCAATTAGTTGGTCAAATTTAGGATTATATAAGGCTATAGGGAGAGGTTGTATAGATGGAAGGACATGACTGTTCTTTTTTTTGAGTGTTAATTGATGTTTTTTTGATATTCTTCATAGTCATCTGTATTTTGTCGATTTGAAACACCATACTTTTTTATATTTTAAAATGAATTACAAATTCGCAATGGTGTATTAGTGCAGAGCTGGAGGTTGCAAAATTTCGAAATATAGGGAAGGGGGAACGTGGATGAAATTCTGTTGAAGGCGCATTGGTAAGGTGTACAGTATAAAGAGGAGATGAATCCATAATCTTTTACTCTGAGCTATAACTTTATTCTATTGAATATATGCATCATAGTTTTTTTGGATTTGCTCTTGGAATAAATTTTCAACAAAAAATTTTTTAGAAATTTTTTAAAAATTTTCTTTTGCAGTATACAAATAAAAATAATTATCTAAGATAAAATTTATGTCATGTTTAAGGAATTTTGTCCAATTTGAAGTCAACTCCTATCTTGTTGAAATTATCCAGATTAGTTATGATATAAAAAAAATATATTTAATTAATTTTCACTTTTCCATAAATTTCAAAATTGACTTTTGAAAAGTGAATATTGAGAAATTTTAACATGGATACATACTCTTTATACCCAAGAAGCACTCCCAAACCCATATTTGTCGAGGTACAATTTCTGTTTGGTTTGTCCGTTTGCCTACTGACATCACTACTCATATATTACTATCGCACCTCATTTACGTTACTTTGCGTGTTGTCGCAATACAAGGTGACTTGGTTATACTGCAGCTGTTTCTCCGCATAACGATAACGTTAACGAGGATACATGTATATCAGCACATATCTCGACCATATTTCATTTCTTCACCTATCCCGTATATGTGAAAGTGGCGACGCGTTTTCATATGGGACCCATCTTATATAACCTCATAGCCCATAACCCTAATGAGTACAAAGTAGGAGCTAATATCAAGTGAATATATAAAAACAATATTATTATATATAACCTAGATATAGCAATATGATTACTAATATATAGTAAATATATATATAATATATATAACTCCTATTCTATGTAATAATAGTTAATACCATATTATTTGTTCCTGTAATATTTTATATATTTATTTTATATATATTTTATACCTTTATATATAAATAATATATCTATATAGTAGATATAGTAGTAGGCATACTTTAGGTTATAGGTATTACTAGGTATATCACGTTATATAAAATAGTATTAGGTATTTAGTATTATATATAGGGATTCGGTTATATTATTTATATAGTGATATATGTATACTATAGGATATTATATAGTAGTTATATAGTATATTATAGTATATAGTTATAGTATAGTTTATATATATATATATAGTAGTATCGGGAGGGTCATTATGAAAGGTATTATATAGGTAATATATTTTGTAATATATTATTATTATTATTATTATTTTATAGGATATTTTTATATTTACGGCATTTTTACTGTTTTTAGATGTTTTGTAAACAAATAGATTATGATAAGTATACGTACATAGTATAAGGTATACAATATATAATACTAATTTATTAAATTAAATATATATTAATATTATTATTATCCTGTATATTATTTGCATCATATATACTACTATATCTATATATATATATATATTATAACATATAAATTATAATTATTATGTATATATATTAACTATAATATGTAACTTACTGTTTGTTACTACCTGTGAAATTATTTTTTTGATCCGAGCTCCCGTTCCGTGTGGGCGGTAAGTATATAAAATTTATATATAATATTATTATATATATAACTTATATATAATATATTAAATTATATTAATTTACCTATATATATATATATATATAATAATATTATATATATACCTATATTTATATACTATATAATTATATATATATATTATTTATATATTATTATATATATTATATATATATATATCTATATATTATATTATATATATATATAATATATTATATATATATATATATATATATATATATAATTTATATATATACATATATATTTATATTATAAAATTAAAAAACTATTTATATTTATATTTATATTACTTACTGGCATTAAACCACCCATTGAATCATCAAACTCCATTGAATTCATTTTTACTGAATTGGCACCTAGGCGTTTTGTCACATGTATTCATTATAAGAGAGTCATAATTGCTAAATAATTCACGACTTAAAAGTCAGAACTTTACACCAATCTGATAGTAAAAGTAAAATATGATCAATAGCAATACAAATTACGTTCTTTCCTTTCAGGAGCATGAAAGGAAAAGCAGTTGGCTTACCCTGGTGAAAGGCATATTCCTGTATTTCCATAGCACATCTACGAATCGAACACGATCACCGAATCTATATATATATTCAAATTTTCTCTTGCAGTATATAATATAGATATATATATATATATATTTATATAATATATATTTATATATTATATATATATATATATATATATGACCGGTTTTTAAAGGAGAAGATGGGAAACTGACTTTATAGTACTTAATCGTGGGAAGACCTATGGGCCTACTTGAAAAGTAACAAATATATATGTCAATCAGAATCGAGCTTACTATATGGAGTGGTGTTCGTGGAGTATTCACGGTTATTACCTATGGTTAATTTATATAAAGATTATGTTGCAGTGTACAAACATGAAATTTTGGAAAGATGCCAGATTTAATGCAAATATTGTGGCAATCATGCAGGTGCTGTCACTGAAATATTTGAAAGGTACAGATTCGTGTAAGTAAGCCGATCATGCAGTTTGCATGAACTTTTGAGATTAGCATCTAAATATTAAAAACTTAGCCGATATGTCAGTGTTGCCAATCGAAAATTTTTGAAAAGATGCAGAATATGATGTAAAAATTTATGCCGATGCTGCGTGTTTCAGCTGAAAATTTTGAAGGTGCAGATTAATTCCAACTTAAAACGATCAATGTAGTGTGCAACTGAAATTTTGAAGGTGCCATTTGATGCAAATTGTTGATTATGCTTGTTGCAACTGAAAATCTTTTGAAAGGTGCAGGTTTAGGCAAAATTATGGGATATGGGTTGCCAATGAAATTTTGAAAGGTGCAGTTTGATGCAAACATTATGCATCATGCAGTGTTTGAACTACAGGTTTTAAAAAGTGCAGATTTGAGTGCAAAAATTGGTGATATGCAGCGGTCTGGCAAGTAAAAATTGCAATGTGCAGATTTAATGAACACTATGCCCGCATGAGTGTTGCTAATGAAAGGTTTAAAAGATGCCAGATTTATTGATGCAAAAATTATGTGGTCATGCAGTGTCAACTGAAAATTTTGATAGGTGCCAGATTTTATGCAAAAATTGTGACCTTGCATGTTGCGAACTGAAAATTTTGAAAGATGCCACATTGATTGAAAAATTATGCGATCATGCAGTATTGACAACTGAAAGGTTTAAAAGATGCCAGATTTGATGCAAAAATATGTGATCATGCAGTGTTGCTAACAGCTAACTAGAAATTTTGAAAGCTGCCACATTTGATGCAAAAATTGTGATTATGCAGTGTTACCAACTGAAAGGTTTAAAAGGTGCCAGATTTAATGAAAAAACTATGTGAGCATGCAGTGTTGCCAACTAGAAATTTTGAAAGTGCCAGATTTGATGCAAAAATTATTCGATCATGCAGTGTTGCCAACTGAAAGGTCTAAAAGGTGCCAGATTGTATGCAAAAATTATGCGATCATGCAGTATTGCCATCTGAAAGGTTTAAAAGGTGCCAGATTTTATTCAAAAATTATGTGCTCATGCAGTGTTGCGAACAAAAAATTTTGAGAAGTTTCAGATTTTATGCAAAAATTATGCGCATGCAATGTTGCCAACTGAAAGGTTTAAAAGATGCAAGATTTGATGCAAAAATTATGCGATCATGCAGTATTGCCAACAGAAAGATTTAAAAGGTGCCATATTTGATTCAAAAATTTTGAAAGGTTTAATTAAATGGTGCCAGATTTTATGCAAAAGAAAAAAAAAAACGCAATATTAACAAGAGCCTTAGTTTTAGTGCGAAAAGCACTAAATTAGTAATACTGATGCTACGACACCTATCAATGTTTCAGATTCGGTACGGCGGAACTGATAAATTTTATTGCCGGCTTCAATCCTACTACGATCCCAATATTTTAAAATTGAACGGTTTCGACTCCGGCTTCATCAATTTAAAATTATACGACTCCGTTTCCGGCTCCTCCTCTGGACTAATTTTTTTTTCTTTTTGGTCCGGCTCCACCAAAAACTTTGGGCTCTATTTCCACCCAAAACTAGCAACTCCAGAACCACCCAAAACTTGCGACTCCAGATCCACCAAAACTTGCAGCTCCAACTCCACCCAAAAATTACGACTCCAGATCCACCCAAAACTTGCAGCTCCAACTCCACTTAAAAATTGCGACTCCAGATCCATCCAAAACTTGCAGCTCCAACCCCACTTAAAACTTGCGACTCCAGATCCACCCAAAACTTGCAGCTCCAACTCCACTTAAAACTTGCGGCTCCAAATCCACCCAAAACTTGCAGCTCCAACTCCACTTAAAACTTGCGGCTCCAGTTCCATCCAAAACTTGCAGCTCCGGTTCCACCCAAAACCTTGTGGCTCAGATGTTATATATCTGACATCCGCAGATGCTGATGTAATGCTAATACGAGTCTATAGATTTTTTTTTTTTTTTGCGGATACAGATGAAAATCTTCTATTTACATCCGGATCCAACATGGGCGTAAGCAGATTTCATTTGGAGTCAAAGGTTGAGTTAGTATATAGTTACTATATATATATATTATATATATATATATATATTATTTATATATATATATATATACTCTATTATATAAATATATTTTATATATATATATTATATATATATATAATATATATTATATTTTATTATATAATATATATATATATACTTATATATTTATATAATATGTATATATGTAATATATATATATATTATCTATTATATATATATTATATATTTATATAATATATATATTTTATTATATATATATATATATTAATATATATTATATATATATATATATCTTTATATAATATATAATATTATATATATATTATATTATATATATATATTATATATTTATTATAATATATTATATATTTATATTTATATATATATATATAATATTTTATATATATATATATATATATATATATATATATATTATATATATTATATAATATATATTATATATATATATTATATATATATTATTATATATATTATTATATATATATATAATATATATTAATATTATTATATATGTATATATATATATTTATATATTATATAATATATATTATAATTATATATATAAATATATATTAAATATAATATTATAATATATTAATATATATATATATATAATTATATATTTCGTTAAATAACCATCTTTTATTTCTTTTCAATGAAAACTTTAATAGTTACACCATTAATAAAGTATCTAACGAATGAATTGGATCAAAATTTTGCTAGTTTCGGTCTTCTGAATTAAGACTTTCAGCAAATGACAGGTGAATTTAAATATCTGTTCTTGTGAGATTGTTCCAGTTGGTAGGTTATTGTTTTTTAAGGATTTGTTGAAATATTGGGAGATTTTAAATATCTCTATGTATACGTTATTTTTATTTCACCGTATTGCTTGTTGTAGTTATCAGAGTTGTATATGCAAAAGATTCCATTTATTTTAACGGTTGTAGCGCTGTTGAATGTATCTGATGGGATTGTTGCATTTATTATTGATTGGTGTGGTTTTTGAAGTATGCGATGCGTGGTAAGTCTGAATGATCAATCATGTTCTCAGTCAGCTATCTGATTTTTTCTTCTGTCAGGTCGTTAGTTTCTCCTATGTATGTTTTATTGCATCCATTGTTGCCCATGGAACTGTGTAACAGCTTTTT
>JABUQX010117798.1:30000-31433 GCA_015478945.1 Trachelipus rathkii
AAAGGGGCACAAAGAAAATCATACAATCCCAAACTCAACCCCAATATCAGCCAACTAATTAAACAAAGAAACTCCCTCCGAAAACTCAGACCATACAACCACATTAACACACTAACGACAAATAACTAACGCTAATCACTCAGATTTTCAAAATCGTTGATAACCACTATTTCCACTACTTTTATTTTTATCAGATTACTTATGAAACCAAATCTTCACGCATAGATAATAAGAAAACCTGGCAGGTAATCAAAAAAACTAAACAACTCACAAAACTAACCCGCCCTCCTCAACATCTTCAGATCCCCATGCCTTGCCGCGACACTCACGTCCCTTCCCCAAAACAGCAAGCAGACAGCCTCGCAAAACACTACGCTAATATCTCCCGTAAACCTACTCTCCCCATTAATAGGTTAACAAAAAAAACAACTCAAAAACTTCCCTCAGATCACACCAACCCTCCACCTCCTTTTACAACCAGACCAAAACATGATATCAGAGACAATCAAAAACCCCTTAAAAATTTCACCAGCAACAGGAATGCAGAATCAATTTCAACTTCCATTTGAAACACCTCGGAGGAAAAGCAATTCTCCTCATCACAGAAATCTTTAACAAATCCTGGAAACTCATTATATACCCCCACTCTGGAAACAAGCATTTCATTATCCCAAAATTGAAACCTAAAAAACCCAATTCCCCATCCTCCTATCGCCCAATCTCTCTTCTCTCCACATCGCAAACTGGCTGGAGAAACTAAATATTAAAAAATAATATCCCCACACATCACACCCTCCCCAAATTCAACATCGGATTTAAAGGCAATCATGTCAACCAACAACAGGCCCTCACCTCCCTCACACAACACATAATTAATGGCTTCAACCAATCCCCATCACACAGATCCATACTTACAGCCATCGATATTAACAAAGCCTTTGACACTGTCCCCACATATATCCTTATACAAAAAATTCTTCAATCCCCCCAGAAAACAATGATAAAAAGTGGCTTTCAAATTTCCTTAACCAAATAGAATATGCCAAAGTCCTTCGATAAAAAACACCCTCTTCAATCTCTTAGCAGCAGATCTGCCCACCCTACCAACCAATCCACACCAAACTAATTACTTACGCAGGATGACGACATCAAGTTCTCACTTTCCCACCCCACTTGTAAACACAGCCAACCCAGCACACGCCAAGAATACCTACAATTATTAGAAAACTTGGCTACTCACCAATAGAAATGACAGCTTCCCCCCTTAATCCTCCATTACACTCCTAACCACTGACCGCCACCAATCCTCACTCCACCCAATAGTCTACTTGAACAACAACCTCCTTCCCCTAAACAAAACCCAAAAAATATTAGGACTCACTTACGACACACATATGACTTTCTCCCCCCCCATCGACCAAATTACTTCCTCA
>JABUQX010117799.1:2500-7500 GCA_015478945.1 Trachelipus rathkii
GACTTTACCTATGGAACTCACTTAAAGTTCTCCCCCCCACATCGACCAAATCCCTTCCTCAACCCAACGAAAACTAAACACCCCCGAACGCTTTCTCATCATAACTTCTAGCGGCCAGAAAAAACACACTCATCACTACTTATAAACAACTCCTCAGAAAAATCTAAACTATGCCTCACCAGCAAGTTTAACAAGCACTCGTCAGAAATCAAAACAAAATTAATTACAAATCTTCCAAAAACAGCCCTCAGAATTAATCACAGGTTGCACAAAAACCACCCAAATCCATACACAACGAAACTTCCATCCTCCCCATCTCCACACACCTGGAGATGGGTGGTGACTCATTTTTCAAAAAACCCGTAATCCACCCACCCTTGTCACAATCTCTCCAACCCCCGACAGACTAATCCCCCTTCTTCACCAGCTCAATTCTATTGCATTCTATAACAACATTAATTCCCCCTCCCCTCTCAATAGTTCATGTATTACGTGATATCCAAACATCTAACCAAGTACATACTTCAAAACGCCCAAATAACAATTTACTAAACCACCCCCTCCCCAAAACTTCCCTAGAGAAGAAACGTGCTGTTCCAGAAGAGGCCAAACTCGACCCTTGCCCCCGAACAGATCAGGTCACCACCACTAAACCATGCAATATAAAATATAGATTTCAAACTAGATACAGGTCACCTCCCCACTTTGCACCAAGATTGTTATAATCTCCCATGACACAATAGAGAAACCTCTTCTGGGCTTGCTCTGCTCTGCGTCCCACCCACGCGATTTCCCTCTATATCCTCACTTCTCGACCTGTGGAACCGCCCAGTGCGGCAGCCGGTTTCCTGGAGGCAGTGTGGCCCTCCAATTAAGGTGGGCCAGGGGCAGAACGTAGTAAGTAGTAAGTATATTATATATATTTATATATGATATATATATATAATATATATTTATATATGATATATATATATATATATATATATATATATAATATTATATATATATATATATATATATATATATATATATATATATAATATTTATATATTATATATAATTATATAATATATATATATATTATATATATTATATACATGTATATATCATCATCATCATCATCATCATCAATCAATCATCATCAATCATCAATGCATCATCATCATCATCAATCATCATCATCATCATCATCATCACATCTATCACATCAATCATCTCATCATCCCATCCACTTCTTTCCAGACTGGGGGTAAGTGCGTCACATGCATTATGGAAACAGAAAAGTAGTAGAAGAATTTGAACAAATGTCGAAAAGAAAGCCAGCCTTACGCGCCCCCTTTATACCTAAGTGAAAACTCGTCGCAGTCAGAAAAATCAACTCTAGGGCTTCACGGGACTGTGACTGACTTTCACTATGGCATTTCGTTAATGTAGGGTTCATCCCTTGTCCAAGGTGGGCCACAACTCATAAACCCCCTCACAAAACACGCCATTCATCCTATTATCGCGCCTTTCTTCTCGCGTCTGCCAAACTGACATTCCTCTCCTCCAGACATTCCTTTAATGACACAATCCATCTTTTTCTTCGGTCTCCCAGCCGGTCGATTCCCAGCACACTCACCACTATTTATCCGCTTAACCAACAGACTACTATCCATCCTTTCCACATAACCAAATCATCTGAATGTACTTTCATTTATTCTCACATTTACTCCTTTTTTCACACCACACAACTCCCTAATTCATTCATTCCTCATTTTATCAGTTCTTCTCACACCTAACACGCCCCTAAGTTTGTTCATCTAAACACATTGAACCTTAGAACTATACCTCTTATTCCATACCATAGTTTCACTACTATACATTAACACAGGTATCAACACACCCATAAGTAAAACCCTTGCGCACTCAAGACTTAGTCTCTTTACATCCACCAACGATTTAATTGCACCAGCCACCTTCCTACTATTCACAATTTTTCTCCTACACTCTGCATCATCCATTCCCTTTCATCCAACATATATCCTAAATATTTAAACTCAGACACTTGTTCCAGTTGCTCACCATCCAACATAGCTTCACACCGAGGACTGTCTTACCCACAACCATAACCTTACTCTTATCTACGTTTGCTTTCAAACCCCTCCTTTTACATGCCCTGCCAAATCCCTCTACCAATCTTCTCAAACTCTCTCTTCAAATTTGCCTTCAAATTCTCCCTGCCTCACTCTGCTATTAATATTAAATCAGTCACTTTCAACTCCATTTATTCTTACTCATTCTTCACTATCGTCATACGTACTTTTGATTCCATTCAGAAGATTAACACTAACTAAATATATCATTAACACATGAAATAGAGTTTCCATATTAATCCTCTCATACGCCTGTTGCAAATCCATAAAACCTAAATCAATTTATTCTTCTCACTCTCAGTTTTTTCAATCATTTGTCTTTCAATGGTAAAGATTTGATCCCACAACATCCTCTACCACCACCTTTGTTTCTTCACCCACAGTCCTCAGTTATGGGCCTGATATAACCACCAAAAAACCAACATTTAATCTTCCCTACAACACTCAATTAACTAATTCCCCTTTAATTCCTACAGATACCCTTATCCTCCCCCTACCCTTATATAAGGGTACTATTACTGCTCTCCTCCAATCCCTCGGAACTATACCCTCCAAAAACGTTTTTTTTTTTCACAACTTCCAAATCTACTCAATCACCATCTCGTCTCCGTTCTTGATCATTTCACCAGTAATTTCATCTATAACCGGAAGATTACGCATTCTTCAACTTTCTCACTCTAACCCATTCACCTCCTCTTTCTAATAACCTCATCCCCAAAATACCTATTCTTTCTTGTACCATCAAACCCACCACATTCACTATCACCTCTTCATTACTGCAATGTATGGAGGTTTTTCGGCAGTGTTCGCCTCCTACATCTCCTCACTCGCATTTCAAAATCAGCTACAAAAGCACCATCCCTATTCACTATTCTAAACAGATTCTCCTTATTGTCATTCTTACTCTTTCGGATTATATATATATATATATATATATATATATTACTATATATATATATTATATCTTATAGATATATATATATATATATTATATATATATATATATATATATATTTATATATATATATTATATATATATATATATATATATATATATATATATAATATATATATATATATTATTTATATATATAATTATATTTATATATATATATAATATATATATATATATATATATAATATATTATATATACATATGTGTGTATATATTATTTAACATCTCCCAGGTAGAACTTTCGCCCAATCAGTTGGACCAGCATCTGCTTCCTTCTGGCCCCCAAACTCTTCATCCTAGGACCTAGAGCACTCTAGAAAACTATTTCTAAGCTCAATATTTCCGATGATAGTCTAGAGTTATAAGTAATCTCAGGTAGGGTTTTCACCCTTTCAGTGGAACTAGCATCTTTCATTTGACCTGGAAACTCGTTCTCCCAGAGCTCTTAAGAAGATACACCGTGTTTCTAGGCGCATAAGATTCAAATGCTGGTCCAGGAGTTCTAGAAGCAAAAAAGTAAAGGGCCAGGTTGCTAGCCCTGTCGCCCTAATATATATATATATATATATATATATATATATATATATATATATATATATATATATATATATATATATATATATTATATATATATATATATATATATATTATATTTATACATATATTTTTATAATATATATATATAATATATATAGTATATATATAGTTATATATTATATATATATATAATATATAAATATATATATATATATATATATATATATATATATATATTATATATAATCTATATATATATATATATATATATATATATATATATATATATATAAGAAATCGGATTTAAATTCTAATTATAATTAAGCTACCTTGAATATTTTATGAAATGAATTTGAATTATATATATAATTATTTTAAAAACTCTTAATTCCTGCTGGTTCTATATTTCTTTTCTTCCTAAAATCTATATAAAGAAAACGAAAAGTAGAATATGTTGCAAACTTTACAAGTAAAGAACTTGAAATAATGATGATAGAAGTTAATTTTGAAGTTGGAGAAATTAATTTTGAAGTTGGAGAAGGATGAGATTTTGTGACTTTGGAGAAATGAGTTATATGACCTTTGATTAAAAGAGAAGTTGTACTATTAGTGAATTTGGTAAAAACAACGTCACTTGTAAGATGGATAGCGTAATGAGAGTGATTTAAATGTTATTCGACATTAACACCAACACCATATATCACTAACACCTGCCAAAGTGCTTCCCTATTAATCCTATCATACGCCTGTTGCAAATCCATAAAACCTAAATGCAATGAAATATGCAATGGATGAATATGAAACGAAAGTTGCTAGACTCCACCACTTCAATCAAACCTCTATAAATGGAAACAAACTAGATGTGAGAAGCGTGTACCATTAAAGAACAAACACAACTTCTATTCAACGAAAGCTATTCAAATGAAGATTTTAAGAAGTTTTTGGAAAGTTATGAAGTTAATTCGAATTACCAATCCACTCAATGGTTTGTTTAGTATGAGAAACAAACTTAATCCTTCTAAGGAAGAAAAAGAAAGAAACGGTAAGATTATTTATGGATAAATGAAGATTTGAGTTGTATTGTATTGTATTGTATTGTATTGTATTGTATTGTATTGTATTGTATTGTATTGTATTGTATTGTATTGTATTGTATTGTATTGTATTGTATTGTATTTGTACTTTGTTTTGTATTGTATTGTATTGTATTGTATTGTATTGTATTGTATTGTATTGTATTGTATTGTATTGTATTGTATTGTATTGTAAATTTCTTCTGATATAAAGAACAAAGAATTTAATTAACGTGCATTAAATGCAACCATATTTTCTATATACTTCAATAAGAAATATTAAAAAAGATCAGAGGTCAG